>JALLPH010000464.1:0-19148 GCA_036939855.1 Cyclotella choctawhatcheeana
GTTGATTATTAGGTGTGATGGACAGACGCCTTCTTATTTTGTTAGCAAAAAGTGGGTTGAATATTCAACTCCACGATCAACAATTGGGGGACAAGATACACAGATATATCGAAGCATTTTAGAGTGATATGAGACTTCCCCTAGAAAATTCACACGCTGAAAAATAAAATTCTCATCTTGTTGATTTTTGAAACTAATATTATGAGATACTCTCTCATCTCTCATCATTCCCACTTTTTACATTCCGAATCCTCCAAAAGCATCAATGACAACCGCTGTCACGCAGAAAGCCACCATCGCGAACGCATCAATCAATACAATTGCAAAAGAACACGTTGTGCATCTACAGAAGGCCGTCATTCGAGAGCCGATAGCACTGCCGACCGCTGGACATCATACTTTATACTTCGATCGTCACCTTCATGTATTATACTAGATCAATTCAATCCCACCCACCATGCTCGAACAACTGTCGATTAGAACCTCCAGCGAGGCACTGCTTGCCTTATCCTCCAGCCCAACGTCTTCACGACGCAATTCCTCCCACGATGATATCATAGCACACTCTCCGACATCGGAATGTCGAGATTCCTATCGTTTGTTCAAACAGTGTTCAACTTCCGGAGAAGCAGAGGGGTTTTCGTGTGGAAATGCCGTGGCCAGTTATATGAGGTGTGCGCTGAATGGGTGCTATCGGTGTTAAGTATCGAATCGTGGAGATATGACATGCGACGTACTATAGAAATTTGACTCAGATGATTGCTTTAGATATGTAAGAGATGTTTGTGATTGAATAACAGCTTTTTGATAGATGATTCTTTTAGAGTGATATTACCTGTTGTTTTTGATTATTGAGCCTGTGAAGATAATACTTAGTAAATACTAACTATGTGACAATAAAAATTGATAGCAAAATGCTTATCTGCGCGTCAGCAATTGTTGTACTTAACATTTGATTTTAGATGATGAAATTATGACAGTTCCATGATTTAATTCAAAACCTTTGAAAACACATGTTGAGTAAATATGTACTACTACACGTCCAGATGAAGATAAAAATCTTGTCACATTTGCACAAATTAGTCTCAACACCAAACCAATCTTCAAATTCTTGGGCACAAGTAATTTGAGTGAATTTGCCATATTGACACTTTTACCAAGATTCAATTCATAAGCATAAGATTTTAACAATAATTGATTTGGATCTATGTTCATTGAGTAGTTTTTGGTGCAGAATGGGAGTAAAATCTGGGAGCTTCGTTTCACTAAGCCAAAAGATGCCGAGTAAGCCAAGGTAAAAAAAAAACAAGTGGAATGTCTCTAGACAAGCTAGGGACCAAATCACAATTGCGAATGCTATCACACATCATGGACTACTACTCAGAACTTATCACATATTTTGTTGTCATGGATCATTTATTTCATGCCACTGCCTCATATCAGACTTTGCATTCAAATAGTTTTTTTACTTTAGCGTTGCTTACTTATATTAAAATAGATTGTTTACTTTGGCGTAGCTTACATTGTTTCTTTTATCGCAGCCCATGTACAATGAAACGTCTGCCATCAAATTTCCTCTACTCAAAAGGAAATTTAGCATACTTATCCTTGAGTCCTGGTCTATTCTCTCTCAGATCCAGCATATTCTTTTGCAGTGATACGGGCACTTTCATTCCTCCCTGCGCTGTCCTTTCTGTCCTTGCATCATTTTCTGGTTCACCTGCCGTCCAGATCCTTTGTAAGCAAGAAAAATGAGTTCAGGACGCATATTGACGGGACTGCAACAGTTGTTAATTAATCCTCACCTGCCAGGACCATTAGGAGCCTTCCTACTATCCCTCAATGCCTGCAAAAAGTTCCCACTATTTGTCTTGAACTCATCCAATGGACAAATCTTCTCAATATCAATGGCCAAAAAGAAATGACCAAGAGGCATTGGCTTAGGCTTGCCAGTCTCCCTATCAATACCACATATATCTTCACCCCAAGGTCCGGATTGCAATGCTGTACATAACAATTCGACCGTCGCAGCCCATCCGTATCCTTTGTATCCACCCATTTTATCACCAGCACCACCCACGGGTGTTAGTGCACACTTTCCCAGTACCATATCACGTAAAATACCGTCAGTATCAGTACGCTCAATACCCTGGTCGTCAATAACAGCTCCTCTGGGTGTCGGAACTCCTTCACGTGCATACCTTTCAATTTTACCACGTTGATTCACGGATGTGGCACAATCAATAACAAATGGGAAGGAGTCCGAGGTTGGAATTCCAAAAGTTAAAGGATTTGTTCCCATCATGGGTTCTACTCCAAAGGTAGGTGCGATCGATGGCCTGGCGTTTGTGCCTGTCAATCCAATGCTTGAATAAAGGTAGATGATACATATATTGAGGGAGAGACAGATGAAGCTAGGACAAGACATGCGAAACTTCTTACCATCCTTGATCTGTCGCCATAGTGGCATAGTACCCAGCAATGCCGTAATGCTGTGAGAAGTAAAAATCAGCCATGAATGAACAATCACTAAACGATGCAACAACTGAAAGCGTAAACTTACCGTCGAGTTCTTGCAAGCCACAAATCCCACACCATGCTTCTTCGCTTTGTCAATTGCCATTTGCATACAGTGTGGACCAATGTAGAGCCCTAAACCTAGGTTGCCATCTTTCATTACACACAAAAAATGAATGCATTAATTGAGTACATCATGATGATTCGGTCAAACGAAACAGACTACAGATATTATACAATTCTCTTATCACACTCACCAACCAAAGCAGTACAATCACTCTCCTTCAGCACCGTAATCTCTCGTTCCGGGAACAAAATGCCAGCATCCATCCTATCACAATAAATCGGTTTCAATCGTCCCAATCCGTGTGAATCAATGCCACGTTTATCACTCTCGATCAACACATCGGAGCATATCTCGGCACGGGACGGCGTGACACCGTAAGAAAGGAATACAGATGTCATGAATTCTTTCATGTAGTCAAAGGGTATGATGGGTAAGTCATCGTTGGCGATGGCGCCTCCGTTCGTTTTTGCCTTTTTGGAAGGAGGAACGATGTCAGAGCCAAAGACGGAGGAGCCTATGGCAAAGAGAACGTCGTTGGGGTCGCATTCGGATGATTTGGAGTAGGCTTCTAGTTTGGCGGTGAAGGAGGATCGTGCGATGGGATCTTTGTGAGAGGAGGGATTGGAGAGGATGGTTAGCAGTTCGGTACGTAGTTCTGACATGGTTGCAATAATAGTAATATGAGATAGTGGCCTTCTGATGATGATGATGATCTCTGATCTTTATGGTACTGTTTGATGCGATTGATGTCTTGACTGTTGATCTCTGTTGATAGAGTTGATAAGTAGCTTGTGGCTTGTGGCTCTTGTGGCTTGGCTTGAGGCTGACGCCTGTGACGTCACGAGGGCATTCAAAAGGGTACCCTTAATTTTAGGTAGTAGATACCTAAGTATCTTTTACCATACCTGGTATCTCTAACCTCCCCCATCCTCCCCCATCCTCCCCCATCCCCAACGAGAGCGACGTTGGACCATTATTTGGTTGGACGTTGCAATGGCAATGGCAGGCAATGGCAGCCATGCAATTCCGTAGACATCCATCGGTCTAACAAAGACGTGATTCTTCATTAACAACATATAAAGAGCAGACAGCAATAAGTGTAACAACACCTCGATTTCTGCAATGAGTTCAACACAAATTCCAGCCGATGTACGTGAATTTTGGGAGAGTTTATCCCCTGAGCAACGCATTGCCTTGGCACATAGTGTCCTAGCAGAACAGCATATTGCAGCCAATAATTCGGCCACCGATAATATCATGTCAAGAGGAGGCATGTCAGACGACGACGAAAAGATGTCTCACAAAAAAGCAAAATTCTTTCACTCAGGTTCAGATGAATTTACGCTCGAAGAGCAACAGTCTCTCGTGGACAGCTTTAGTGGTGATACTTTCATGCGCATTCGTTCCTTTGGAGTAAAGGCGGCTGATATGTTGAACCTCGCCTTGACATGCAAGGGCTTCGGTGTACTGATGGAAGAAGCTGCAAAATATATCTTGATTGATGGATTCAAAGAAGCTGAAAATCGCACTATTCTTGGTGCCTGTCGTGATGTTGACTACTTGAAGAAGCGTATCACGTTAAAGTCCGCCCAGGGAAAAAGTAATGAAGAGGATGAAAAGGAAGAGGAGACTTGGATCGGTTTGGTTCATGAATTGGATATGTGCTTCTCCTGTTGGCCTGACAAGATTGTTCTACGAGATTTAGTGAATGGGGAAGATTTCAGAGAAGAAGTAACGAGGATCAATGATCCACGTCGAGCTGTCACTCATATTCACATTTGTGGCCCAGAATATAATGCTGATATTGAGTTAGATTCCGAAGACTCCGAGGATGAGGATGAGGCCCGATGTGTACCTGAGTATCGCACTAAACATGTGCTCAGCTCAATCTCCAAATTGCCTCATCTTAGAGAAATCATATTTAGTCCTAGTTGGTATTCCGAATGTGGAGGAGACATGGAGCCCTCTCGACTCTGTTGGTTGCTATCACCGGAATCCAAGTTCCGTACATTGAGTCTATCAAATCTCGCTATTGGGAGTGATTCTGACGTAGCAGCCCTGGCTGCTGCATTTGCATCGTGTACTTCTATCGAAACTCTTTGCATCACGCCCATATACATTGGTAGTCCAATTCAACGTGTCAGGACTATTGATATTGTACCCTTGATGCAAGCCATTGGGGGATTGCCTAAGCTAAAACGACTCAGACTTGGCTTTGATCCCACCCGTTATAACGATGACGAATTCGACTGTTATATCACCGAATCACGTGAGTGCTTGCAAGGCATTCGAGGACTTGAATATGTTCCAAACAGGAAAGGATTCATTCACTCCTGTCACGAACTGAGAAACTGCTCTGACATCAGTCCTGGCATGTGAGGGATCCATTTATACATCAAGTTGAATAGGATGATGAAAAGAAGAGAGACAACAAGCAATGCATTCGTTAGTCAGATATATTCCTGGGGGTACTGCATAGAAAAATCAGATTTACATAATATTATTCCATCATTCAGTAATACCTATTCATATTACTTAGTGATCAGATTATTATCTACAAGAGGCACCTCTAAGAAAGGGGGCATCAAATAGATGATAGTACATGATTTAGATAGGGATAAACAGTGAACAGTAAGTTTGCCATAACAGGAAAGACTGCCTTTGACTATTCTCATTCAATTCATTATTGAATTGCGCACACTGAGCTAGAGAGGCTTGCCGTGCTATCCTGTTGCATCAAAATTGGCTTCTCTTCATTGTCACTGTGATCTACAAATCCAGACTCCTGCTTTGAGGATGAATTGAGTGAAACTCTTTGTCTCTGACTCCGTCTTGTGGTATGCACTTCATTCTCATCTAAATCTTCTCTAGATATTGACCTGCTACTTGTTGAGAAATGTTGTCTAACGAGAGATAGTCTCTGGCCAAATTTTAATGCAATATCACGTGCAGATGATCGTTTTGTTGTGGAGAGAGCCTAGCAAAAAAATGAAGATGAGCTTCCATTCGCAATATTTACATTTTTTAATGAACATCCACTCACCTGACGTAAGTCACGCTGTTCTGGAACAATTTTTCTGTCGTGTTTTTCAACGTCATCACCAAGTTCTCTTATCCGTTGTTCTCTGGCAATAGCACAGAATTGATGTTGTAAACAGTCTCCAACACCCGCTCTTTCGGCTGGGTCTTTAGTCAGAACTTTTTGCAAAAGATCAATGAGTACATCAGACATGCCATAACTCTTTAAATCTGGCAATGTGGCTTCTGCTATCATGTCGAATAGGACTATTGGGATTTCTACATATATATCCTCAGTTAGCAAGACATCATATGGTTTTTTTGATACATCATATTTAACCCACCTGAGAAGAAAGGAATCTTTCCTGTCGCAAAGATATGGAGACAGATTCCAGCTTAAAAAAGCAAATAATTTTTGGTTATGTATTGTGTCATCAGTGTGAAACATGAACAGGAAATGACGCACCTGCCCATATGTCGCAAGCATACGCTGAGAATACCAATGAGTTCTCTGCACACATTTCAGGGCTCCAGAAACACCACGTTCTTAGGAAATACAAAAAGATAAGATAAAGCTGAATATGGGCACAGTCATGTTTCTGAAACTTACCCCTCCGTTTTCGACAACTTTCCCATATTTGCCATAGATTTCATCATCATTGCGGCATCCGATTCTCTCCTGCTCAAGCGCTCTGGGTGTCTCGCGTCCATTGGAGAAGTTACTAGATCCGATGAAGCACTTACTACACTACTTTCCTCATCTTCAAACAGGTGTGAGACTCCAAAATCACTAATCTTGATGTATCCTCTAGAATCAAGTCTATAAATTAAAAGCAGTGTGACAAACTGGATCAGCGTTTTGGTTATAATAATGAATCACTAGGACTGGCTGCAAACGATTGTACTCACAATATGTTCTATGAATGGTAACAAAACACGCGACAAAAGAGGGTGAAATGTGCGCGTAAGACATTATACAAATATTAAGGCATCAAACTAAATACTTATTCTAACCTCAGGTTTGAGATCTCTGATGATACAATGTGGCAAGATGGTGAGATGATATCATCTTCAAGATTGATGAAACAGTCATATATCTCACCGATGACAGATATGATGACTGTACACAAGCAAAATAATGGCAATAAGTTTTGAGCTGAAACGTATAGCAAATCCAAGCAAATCATTCAAAAATTAAGAACAACTTGCCTATGCAAATGAGCCAATCCATGAAGCAGATCCACAAAGTACAGTGCACACATTTCTTCGACAAAATAACCCTCAGCCGTAACCCCTGTCAGTGCTGGTTCCCTCCCTCTCCTCTCACGACGTTTATATCTATCTGTCTTTGGCACATATGTCATAATTTCCCCAAGTGGAATATATTCAATCACCATGTACAACTGATCTAGCTCTTCATTGTCAATAACTTCGTATAGAGACACAAGATTAGGATGCTGAATCAACTTCATTACTGCTATCTCACGTTCCACACTTTCTAAGGCCGTCCGGACCTGTAGGTGATGAGAGCTATCTTGTGACATGGTTCTGCACTCGCGAAGGATACTCTTGTGGAATATTTTTACTGCCACCAGTTCTTCTTTCGGTTTTTCATTATTTGTCGCACCAAATTGCGGAAGACTATTTACGTTTAAGTCCGTTTCTTCTGATACACTTGATATTTGAGAGAGTCGCATTGTGGGGGTTTTCCTCCAGGCTAGACGAACCATTGCAAATGACCCTTTGCCTATAAATACACCGTAGCTGCGTATAAGTTTGCCATTACCATTGATAGGATTCGAACAAAAAAAGTTTACTAACCTAATATGGATGGGCCTCCGTCACTCATATCTTCATCTTTGAGAAAACGCAGATTGCCCACTTCCACTATAGGTCCATCATTGTTGATACTTCCGACGCTGGTAAAGCTTGATAAACTTACTGCTGATTCTGAGCTGAAACGCCGTTTGTACGATCGGCGACGTGTTAGTGTCGATGGTGAGATATTCTTCTCCCCCTCATGTTTTGCGGGTGTAGGATGAGCTACCTTCATCTTCACCTGTGCGGTCGCCATTGTCGAAAAGAATATCTCCTAGAATAGATTCTCAGTTTCTTCACCCGCTGTTGTGTGACGGACTGTGTGGACGTTGCGTTATTCTAGTGGATGAAGAACCGAATTTTCAAGAAATTTCAGACAGGTAACTGTATTTAATCTTAAACTATCTTACCTTTTAATTATGGTGAAATCTATTCCCGCCTTTTCCTCTCATTTCCTTTCACTCGAATCAAGAAGATTTACTATGAAGAGCCTAAACTCACGCCGCGGCGAAATGCAGCGGTCTTCCATCTCTCCAAGCACAATACTGAAAGTCTTTATGGTTTGCATCTTCTCTATCTCTGCTTTCGGTTATTATCGCATCTACAAATATTCAAGCAGTAATAGCCATAACCTCATCGCCGAGGGATATCAACACGGCAGCATACACGTATCCGGACGAGTTGGACACATCCCACTCGAGAACGGTGACCAAAACTACAATGCCAAGGCAACGATAGGTTATGCCATTACCGTCTCGGGATGTCCCAAGGGCGACGCCAGCCGGGGTGATTTCGGTGCAGGCATAACCGACGGAGCCGCGGTGCTTCTCCATTCCATTCATATGAATTCCATTCGAAATCCAAAGAGCGGGAGCCGGTACGATTACAAAATGTATGCCTTAGTGCATCCTAGTGCGGAAGTATGCGCTCAGCCTACATTGGAACCTTTGGGGTACAACATTTTAGTCCGAGATGTTCCCGTCCAATTGCAACATATTAAGGGAGACTATTTGAGGGAGAAGGTGCCCAATAATGGATGCTGTGGTGAAAAAGAGTTTGTGAAGTTACATGCGTACACTTTAGTTGATCATCCCGTCATTGTTCATTTGGATCTGGATACACTCGTATTGAAACCCATGGACAAATTGTTCGATACTATAATTGATGGACCACCAAAAGATGGAACGAATGGTGGCGTAGAAGTGGCGTTTGATGATCCCATAACATCTTTGGCTTTAGGTCAAGACGCTGGTACAAAACAAATTGATGCATTCTTCACGCGTGATTACAATATGGCTCACAGAGGGATGAAACACGTGGGCGTCCAGGGAGGGTTCCTCGTACTCCGTCCTTCAATGCTGGCGTTTGCCGAATTTGCATCCATAATTCGCAAGGGTGACTTTAGACAACAAGGTGGCTGGGGTGGACTCGGCTTTGGGCCATTTTACGGATCCATGACATTCCAGGGTATCATCCCTTACTTCTATGATCATTTGCATCCGGGAACAGGAATTGAGTTGAATCATTGTGTTTACAATAATATGGCTGACAATCCACGTGACCAACCCACTGTAAATGATAAAGTCAGTGGTCACTGTAGAGATGGATACAATCGACCTGATAAGAATGATGAATGCGAAGATTGCCGGTCTCGTGGATTTGAAGAAGTAAGTGTGGTCATGACTAGAAAACATATTCATGCATAATTGTGTACTTGAGTTTCATCATCTTTTGTTCTTGAACTTAATAATTCAAGGTTGTGACAACACACTTCACATTATGTCAAAAGCCATGGGAATGCCACCCTCAAAGCGGAGATAGGATACAAGAACGCCTCTGTCGAAAGTTTCACGGTGAATGGTTTAGGATTCGAGAAGATTTAGAGACTACCATGTGGGGAAGACCAAAGGTAGATTTAAGCAATGCAGGTGAAGCTCAGAGAGAAAGAGGAGGGACGTTTGACATTCAACAATTTAGAGGGTATTGCATGAGATCAGGCAAAAATGGATATCTTGCAATAAAAGTCCCAAAATAATAGCACCACCATCTCTAGATTATAAGCATTGTCGCAGAAGCTATTGATAATATGTAACATTTAACATTTCACAGATGTGGCAGGCCATTAAAGTACAAAGCGAAAGCAAATTCGGAACTTATCATACTATCAAACCAAATATCAAACTTGAAAGATAAGAGGTAAAAAGTAAGCCAAAATAACATCCCTTATTACTCTACGTAACGGTAATGTACATAGTACATACCTGTACTGTACATACCTGGCGGCGACGGCGACCGCCGACCCGCCGACAAAAATGAAATAATAGATGGATATCTGATGGCTCCAATGAAGTTTCTAGTGACCCAAGCCGCCTTCATTCTCAATACTCGGAATAGCCGCGATGAAACATCGGTTCTTCCAGCAGCAGTCACAATAGACTCCTCGGCACATCAGCCTCTCTCCGAACTATGCAATCTATTTGATGTTTCCCCATCAAACAGTCTCTACGTTTCTTCGTCGCCTTTTGGGCGAGGTGTGAGTTTTGCAATTACAACAAACAGATTTACCGGAAGACATTTTCATTGCCTCATGTTTGATCGTTTCAGGTATACGTCAACCGTCCCTTTTCAGAAGGTGAAACAGTATTTAGTATTCCCATATCTAATTGCTTCCGAGACGATCAACCGCCCGATTGGTTTGAACACTTTACCGAAGATGACGACGTGACAGATTATGAGCGGTATGATCCATCCGCTTGGGCTATAAGACTTGCTGCCTCTTTTCTTGATATGGGTTTGAATCATAGTTGTGATGAGCGCTGTAAAAACACACAACGGGGACGACAGATATGGAAATCATTATTACCAGATAAGGATATGTTACGTGCCTCACTGCCAGTTCATTGGGATGAAGAGTTGATTACAAGTACGAAATGTACAGAGTTGGAAGTAGCCGTGGATAATGCATTCTTTTCTAGAGGGAATGCGGTATTGGCCATATCAGATAAATTGGGTGCATTTCTAAAAGAGAGTAATGAGGACTTTGATGAACAAGAATTGAAGCAAAAGTGTGAGGATGCTTTGGACATGGTTCAAACGAGAGCATGTCGAGTTGAACGTAAAGCAGATGATGGTATCCAATGGGGGCCACCACTACGGCTTCTGGCACCAATATTTGACTTAATCAATCATGCCTCATCAAAAACTACTGGGAGATTTATGGCCAATGCTGAATTTTATTTGGAAGGAGAGACATTGGGAGACATGCAAAACGCAAAGTTAGTTGTAAAGGCAATCAAGGACATGGCACAAGGTGAAGAAGTACTGATTGACTACGGAGATTCTACCAGGCCTGCTTGGAAATGCTTAAACTCGTATGGATTTGTTCCGATTTACGATCCAAAAAATGATTACACACAAGATGGAACAGTGGAAAACGTGGCCGAGTTATGGATGAATGGGCTCAGATTTGAAGTAGATCCTCACTCTATCCCATTTGACCTGGTAGAAGTGGGTAAAGAGCAGGCCATGCTTGATGGTGACTTGGCAATTGAAACAGATATAGATGACGACACTCTCTCTCCCGCAGCTGTTAAGGCGATTGCAAAGCGGTCTTCCGAGGCTGCCCTTCATATGCTGCTGATGCCAGATATATTAGATAATGAAAATGGTGATCCTTATCATAGTCGTTCTGTTCAATTGGCCAAGGAACTGAGAAAATCACAGTATAATGTATTGGAGGCATTTACGGACAATTTAAAATCGATCATCTCTTGAAAGGTATCATGCTTACTCATATATTAGTAACCTATGAATTGCTATGGATGAAATTCATTTATGATATCGTGCCTTTCTGTATCAGTTAACTTCAAATGAGCACATAATATTCTTCCCCGTCAATATGAATGTTTACCTTCTATCATTTCGACTATTGTACTTGCCTCTGCTTCCTCCACTGTCACGTCTGTCCGATTTGTGCTTTTTGGATTTCTTCTTGTCATCACGATAATGCCCACCATTGGAGTCACGACGTTTCCTAATCTTGCCACCGCCATTACTTGGCTTACATACGGAAGCCTCGTCGTCTGGCAAGGTTAACTTGTGCAATCTCCTCTTCTCCATTTCCTCCGTAGGTGGAATAATCCTAGCCAATATCGAATCCGTTCGCTCCCGTGGTTCCGCCACATACGCCAACAGTGTCTGAAAGGAATGCTGAAACACACGTTGGATCGTTTGAATACGATAGGCACCACCACCAACATCCATACTCGGATCCAACGGATTCTCCACGGCCAAAGAAAACGGTCTATTGGGCAACCAAAATGTATCCTTCTTATCCCTCTCCCCCTTGGCAAAGTAATACCCATCATTCCTAACGCTGATACCAGTGGTACAGTAATTGTGATCGATGCCGTAAAACTCCAAAAAGTCCATAAGCAACGAACCCAAATTAAAATTATTGTCAATCCGTCCCGCCCTATTCAAATCCTCCCTCGATCGATGCTGTAAGAAACTAACAATCATCAATTGCAAGAGGTAACTCCCAATCCCACCCGAAAACGGTTTGTTACTATCTCGACTCGCCAAATAGTATTTCAGTACAAATGTCAATGGACGGAGCGGGGGCATCGAACTCATGAATCGATGCATCAGATCGGCAGCCTCGGGACCGCCGGGTTGATCGAAACAGACGTCAATATCAATATTGTAGGGTTCTACGGTAAATTTAACGAGAGGGACGCGTGTATTTTCAATGACCTCGAGGTAGGATAAATACTCCTCGGTCGAAGATGATTCGACGTTGTGTAATTCGCTCTTGACGCCGAATTCGTCGCGTACGGCTTTGGCAAACGTATGTAGTGGATTATTGCCTATTATTGCCGTTGATGATTCTTCGTCATTGTCGTTATCGTTATTGTCATTCTCTAATTCAATGGCATCGGATTTGGATTTTCCCCTCCTCTTTCCGTGTTTGGGAAATCTTATAACAAAGTCTATATCGGAATTGGGAAGGCACAGTCCCGTTTGTTGAGATCCAAAGGGGAGTACTTCACACTGCATAATACACAGTATAGACATTGAGCAATAAGGTCAATAAAGACATCGACACTACTTTGACTGTCATTCAAGACACGAGTAACATCAATAAAAGCACAAAGTATCTCCTCACCATCTTAAAAGTCCTCTCGGCCAAATCAGTCACCCTCTCCACCATTTTATCCCTATCATCCAATTCTTCTCTCGTCGGTTCCATCAATTTCACAAACGAAACAATTTCATTGTGCAATTGAATCAATGGCGGTGGTTCGTGGTAATAACTGCTGCTGTTGTTGTATCCCCGTGATCCTCCTTGACGTTGCGATGACGATGATGAAAATGAATTGTTGTTGTTATTATTATTTTGCGTCCGATCTTTTAGCCACGGTATTGATGCAGTGCCGTTAGTGTATGAATTACGGGTGCCGTTGTTGCCGTGATGTTTCTGTGTGTTGTTGTTATCGTTGTTACTATTATTATAGGCGGTTTCTATGATGGGACAGGAGAGAAAGTCTTCGTCGAGGAAACTGGTTTCCGCGGCAGCGGCGGCGGCTTCGTTCTCTTCGTCGCTTCGTCCCATGGAGACGGACTGGTCGCTGTCATCGCGTTTCAGTGACATCGTGAAAGTTTGTTACAAAAAGATGCAGTTTTAGGCTTTAGGCGGCAATTGTAAGCAATGAAAGCCTCAATTCAATCAAATCTGGAGTCGATTGAGGATTTCGCCCCCTATTTTATTTCACATGCGATACATGCATCTCTCCTCATGGGAGAGCCGCAGAGCCACGCCCGCTGAACTTCTTCTGTCCCCTTGCTCCTGCTCTGCTGTTCTCTTCCTTCTGTGGGGTTGGATTGTGACTGCATAAGACTGCTTCATGGTCTGATGCCAAACCAACGCCGTCAAACCAAAATTCGGATAGGAGCCGGCCATATCCTATCAGCGTCATTCATCTTGATCTTTCTCTGCGTATCAAGCTTCCTCCGTCTGCTAACACTCACGCCGAACGCACTTTCACTTTCTCCAAATAATGAAAATAATAACGAATCAACCAACGGCGCAGTCGACCGAAACTCGTATCACTTTGTCATATCCAGCGATTGCACCAGCTATCAACGCTGGGAAACTCTCGTTCAACTTCATTCGGCACGACATATCCGTCAATGCGGACGGTATACGTGGATAGTCTCGGGTTGTCTAGACGACGAGCACGCAGAGGAGGGCAGGGGTAAAGGAGGTGCCAATTCCGATAAATTGACGCAGAAGCTGTTACTGCAAGAGGTACGGCGGCATTTCCCCGCGACGACTACTTCCAATAATCGTACCATTGCCAAAGAGGCACTTCTATCGTCATCGTCCCAAGAAGACGAATGTCATACGATACATCCCCATGTACACTTTACCCCCGATTTCATGAACATGTCCGTATACGGCGGCCCCTACGCCGACGGCACGTTAAAACGTACCTTCGTAAACCGACAGGGCAAAACCCAACACGGCAATTTTGGCAACAAGTATCCCTTTAATAACAAACCGAACGGATTGCATCATTGGATTACGACGCATTTTTTAGATAGTGATGATAGGAGAGATGAGGTCATCGTATTGATCGATCCGGACTTTTTATTTATGAATAAGTTTGTGTTGGAGGAGAGAGTATTGCCGGGGAGACCGGCCGCTGCGAAGTACGGTTTGGGAGCTCAGGTGAGAACTTTAAAAGGCTTTTTTTATGGTTGAATAATGCATCTTATTGCTATGAATACTAATGGATTGGGTGCTATTTTTTTGTTCCCTTATTGTTGCTCTTATAGTTCTTGGATTTCAATCTGACCAGGATATGTGATAGAGCACCCATGACGCAGCAACAACAACAACTTGGTTCTTCAACCGAATCATCAACATCCTGTCCATTTGTTACTGTTACAAGCAATGATGTGAACAAATACTACTCTGCAGGACCACCATACGTAATTCACGTGGAAGATGTATTACCCTTCTCCGAACGATGGACGAAACTGGTCCCTCCGACGTATGATGAATATCCCCTGCTATACGCAGAAATGTTTGCCTACAGCATGGCAGCGGTGGACTTGAATTTGAAGCATAATCTAGTCAAGGGTTTATACGCCGGGTGCATGACGGGTTGGCCACACACGCATGGCAGCGAAGAGCTCGATGCATTAAAGCTATCGGCGAATACCTATGCCGCCTTGATTGAGCATAGTCCATTGGGATTAGAAGCAATTGGCGGTGGTGTGTCTTCTTGTTTCTTGCCCCCGTTGAGTCCACCGCCCTTTTTGCATTATTGCTCTCGATACTCGTTTGGTACCCCATTTACGAGCGATCATACCTTGTATCATTGGTTTGCTAAGCGGTAAGTTGAAAATAACCTTGGGTCTGATTGGATTATTACTCCTGGACGCACTTGTATATTCACAGCCCTCTATATATTCATTACGTGACTAATAGTCACGTAGATCACAACATTCTAGATTGCACGGAACATCACGAACCTCTGCAACCATATCTATCAGATACACCTGAAAAGGTGGAAGGAGGTAATAAGGATTGGAATGTGCTGGCTACTTGTGCTATTGTTAGAGGTATCAACTATGCCAAGAGTATGGGATGTGAAAAAGAAGCGTCTAATCTGTAATACCGATACTAGATAGCTTGACCTTATTGGTCACTAAATAGCTATCTTCTTGCTGACAAAACTTTTCAACGCGGCATGTAAAGGACGTAACGTGGTTGAGGCCAGCTCTGTGAATGATGAAAACATCGGTTTGTTGATGCGGACAAACACATAATGTGCACACAATCACAATAAGTATCAGGCCAATGACCAATAAGTAAAGCAAAGAGTTTGCACCAGCTAATTTGGAGAAAAATAGGAATATTATTAATCTCTTATGCAAGTCAAACAATCTAGCCACTTGGTTCATTGAGGCGACAATCAAAAAATATACAGAACTACCAGACACTGCCACCGTAAACTCCTTTCACCTTAGCGCCTGGAGTGGCAGACAATTTTTCCCAATTAGAACCACATTTCTGGGTATCCACCTCAGATGAAGGCACTTCTTTGGCATTGAACCCATCAAGTACAAAAGGTGCCGCAGATGGATCTAGTGATGATTCCTGTGGGAAAGAGACGTTACCACTGTCTGTAGACAAAATATCATCAATATTGTCGTCATCATCAAGAAGTTTCGAGAGAAGTAATTGGTTGTCAGCAAATAAATCATCTTCCTGCGCGTCAAGATTGAATGCATCAGAAGGGTTCTCAAAGCCAGGAGGCGGTTTCAATACTTTCAACTTGGGCGAATTGATTGAACTGCTCAGAGGTGATTCGAGCCCAACAGTTGTAATGGAAGATGTCGCACCGGAGACAGACGAAACTTGCAGGCTTTTCTTGAGCTTCTTTTGGTACATGAGACGTTGGATCTGAGCATTCTGAAAATCTCGAAGTCTTTGCGCTGCTTCATTCCTTTGCTCTTCAGTTGGCACAAGCAGTGGTTTGCGTGGTGGTGTGTTCATGATGTGAGGCTGGTGTATGCGTGGGTGATTCTGAGAAGTATCAGGGGGAGTTGGTTCGTTCAAAGGTGCTGTATCAGAAATGTCAGTGTGATCGTAATTCGAAACTGTTTGCGAGATAGTCGAAATGGATATGCTAGATGGTACCCCATCAAAACTGTCTGCTCCAGCATCATCATGATCATTTTCAGTCTTTTTCTCTTTGTCAAAGCGCGTTTGCTGGCGGAGGTGATTGCTCTCCCAACAGTCCTTCATATCATCATCCAAATCTTGATTGTTTAGTGATGTGCGAGACTCATTCGAAACTTCGTGGTTGTGAGATGTACTGTAGGGAGGATTAGGATTCTTCGGCTTCTGTTCTACGGTATTCGATTTTGACATGACGTGATGTGGTTGATTCGGTTGCTTTCTGTTGGAACCTTTTCGTTTCGACTTTTTTGATGAGTTCTTCCGTTGTCGACTCTTCTTAATCATCTCAACTTCCTTTTCGTGCTCAATTAGCCACTCTGGACTGTTATCATCATTGATGATACGAGGTTGGTATAATCGCGAAAGCACTGATGATCCGGACCATATACAATGCACCATGTAAAGTGCTACAGATGCAGCAACTAGCTGAATTGCCCCGCTCAAGATATACCGAGCACTGGAAACAGATAAACCAGTCTTCTGATGAGGTATTCTAAACAAAGACTCCCCAAATACCCATGAAAAGAATGATTTAGTGACAAGATTTTCAGCGACAGCCATTTCAGCATCGTGATCATTTATGTATTCTTGTTCTATCCAAACGTCAAAGGCTTCATCCTCTAAACATTTTTCTATACAAGTCTGTAATAATATGGTCAAATCATTGACGAATGAAGTATAGTCTTGTCTCTTATCACCAGCCACACTTGAATATGCATGATACAATAGCTCGTCAATCTTGTTGAATTCTAACGTATCCATTCTTTGAGGCTGGTGCTGCTGTAAAACAGCTTCATCCCAAGAGGCAATCCATCGCAGTGCCTCTTCCCACTCTTTATTGATAGTTGTCATTCCTCCAACTTTGATTTGGAAAGAGTTTTGGAGCTTCCAAACTGCATGTGCAGCAGATGTTGCAACTTGTTGAATAGTATTCGTGGGAGTTGGGAATTGAGGTTTAGATCTGTACGCAATCACAATACTCTCCTTTGGAGATGCATTATAGTGATTAGTTAATTGAATATGAGAATAGTTTTCATGGAATCCGGTGAGGATTTTGATCAATGCGGGTAATCTTTTTGGTCGGTTCAATGTCAACGGAGATGGAACATTGTTACTGAGAGATGGACTCTTGTTAGCTGGTGATTGGTAGGTGAATGTGGTGAAGGTTCCAGCTACGGCTTTGTGGATTCGTGAAGTGCAAGTTCTTTCACATTGGGTTGCTCTCACTTTAGATTGGACTTTTGATTGAGGGCCAACTATACAAAAAAAGAATGTAAGTAATGGTAATTAAGAGCTTCAGCTCCTCGAACTGAAGCTTAAGCAGATCAAAAATCAGAATCAACCAGACCATTCAAACTGGCAGGCATCCTCGCATTCAAGCCAGAATTATAAATGTACCATACACATTATATCTAATGAAACTTGATTAGATATCTCAAGCAACACAAGTTGATCATAAGCAATAGAGATGCAATAGATTCAATACAAACAGCCATTTGTCAAAGAACAGGGTGAAATGCATGTCAGAGTCAGAGCAACTTCATGAAATAAGCGATGAAATAAATGCTCAAATAAATCTTGTACAACTCAAAACTGTTGTCACTCCAACACGTGCTTTACTGTGGGTGGCAAGGCATGACTTGCGACCCTAAATTATGCTCCGTCAAGATAGAGTCGTATCAGAACAAATTATATGATGCAAAAAGAGCAGCCCCGCTAGCTCTCCCCATGATCCCTACCCCCCATACGGCAATACCCGAATAATATTCTATTTATAACACTCACCAGTGTTGCCCTCGGGATATTCAAGAGCGAAAAAAACAATCAACACTATCGCTATCAACAATGACATCGCGATAATTCCGATTCTGGGCTTATCACGCCCCACACTCCGGTTCTTCATGACAGGATATCTCGACGGCACTACTAGATGAAGGGGGCGTTATGTTCGTGGGGAATAGCAGGTGTAATTATTTTGACAGGATTGATGATTCGTTCTCAGTTCGATTGATTCGGACCGAAGGTAGTGAGAAGCGAAAGCGGCATGTTTCGCTCCCAGTTTTTGATTGGAGGGTGAGACCGAGACCAGTCGCAAAGCACAGGTGGAGACAGCTGTCTGAATGTCGTATCTCTCGAGATCTGACGTGTATGAAAATGACGTCAAATCACGTTCTACAACGTTCTGTGTGACACAAATATTTCTCATATTGAGAAAGGGGTGTTTTTCTCACCCACACAACCCCAAAAATCTAAAAGGAAACCCCAATCCCAATCTCGTCACTGTCACTGTCACTCCCTCTTGTTGCGCCGTCTAAAACCATCGCCACAATGTTCAGTGGGTATACAATTATTGCATGAAGCTGGCATTGATGCAACTCTCTAGAAAGAGGAAAACTAAAGGTGACAGAATATTTCATCTAATACTCCATGGTAATGGCAAATGCTCAAACTCAAAAAATAAGATCTTGTAAAGTGGTTCGTTTTTGTGGTTGCAATTAAATCTCAATCTGTAAACAGAATGTGATGAAGAAGTAGCAACCCTATGACCAGTTTCTACCCTCCCAAGGCTGCTGTATTCGCTCAGAGCTTTCAGAGAAGCCATCGGTGTGAGTTTATAAGCAACTTCAGTACTGAAGGATGATAATTGTTATTGTTATTGTCGATCCGCAGCAACAACTTGTGACAGTATGGCTTAGGTGATTTTCCTTTACCTGTGCAAAAGTGCAAATTGCTTATTGGCCTAGCTTGTGAAACTCATCTTAGCAGCAAACACACTCATCCCACACTCTTCTGGCAAAACCACCAAGAAGGGAAACAGGATATTATCTAGAGGGAAATCTATGAGACATACCAATTTCGCGGCAACGCCCACTAAAAGCGTCAATCCCACCCTAGTTCACGGAACCATTTTATGCTAATTACTTGATTTCTAAAATTACTAGATTTTCGGGCAAATGACAGGTCCTATCTACT
>JALLPH010000465.1:0-19141 GCA_036939855.1 Cyclotella choctawhatcheeana
TCAGTCATTAGATACTTTTATCTACATACACCGTAACTTCTGCAACCCCATTCCAATATCTGCCAGGGCAACCTTGCCCTCCTTGTGTAATTATTAGGAGGCAAAACTCTCTCATGCCGTCGCCTTTGACCAGTTTTTCAGATTCTTTGACGGTAAATGAAAATAATATTATTATTATTTTGCTACCTAAATATTTCTTTCCCGCCCATTTATTTTTGCGTCAGTTAAAATCCGAACGTCAAACGTCAAACCATAAACCATGACAAAAGTAGAGTAGTCTCTCGTCCGACGTCCTCTTAACGGCATAATTATTAGTATGAACCCCACTCTGACTATCATTCAATCAGCAGCACTTGCTGTCACTATCTACGCATCAATTGCAAATGCCGCATTCGTCCCACAAGTCACTACTAGTCACACAAGACGACGACATCATGGGCATCGTGCATCATTCGTCAAAACGAACATCAAGTCATCACGTCGCACCTCATCGCACCTCCATAGCACCACTGCTCAAGACGAACCATCATCATCGTTACCCCAACTAAAACTATACAACTCGCTAACCCGATCCAAAGACCCCTTCATTCCCATCTCCCCGCCCCAAATATCCATGTACACATGCGGTCCCACGGTCTACGACTACGCTCACGTGGGTAACTTCCGCGCCTTCCTGACCTACGACGTTCTCAAACGCGTCTTACTCTACCTCGGGTACAACGTCCATCACGTATGCAATTTAACCGACGTGGATGATAAAATTATCAAACGATGCCAGGAGCAAAACTTGACATTGTTGGAATTGACTCGTAAGTACGAACAATTGTTCTTTGACGATTTGAAAGCGTTGAATATAGTACCGGCGACACATTATCCGCGGGCCACGGACCATATCGAGGATATGGCGCAATTTATACTCGATTTAGAATCGAACGGGTTGGCCTATCAGAGTGACGAGGGTAGTTGGTATTTCAATGTGGAGAAGAAGGAGGGGTACGGAACAAAATTGGTACAGTTGGATCCGGAGGCTATGCAAAAGACGGGAATGGCGGGATCTCAGCGTGGAGGAGGCGTGGATGCCGATGAATACGATAGTGATAAGGAGGGTATACGTGATTTCTGTTTGTGGAAGTCTTACAAACCCAATTTTGATCGAGAGGATTCCACTTGGGACCCTATTGTTACCATGAACGACGGTACCACGAGGAGTATTGGAAAGGGTAGACCCGGCTGGCATTTGGAATGCAGTGCCATGGCACGACGGTACCTAGGAAATACCATTGATTTACACGCCGGCGGGATAGACTTGAAGTTCCCCCATCACGAAAATGAAATAGCTCAAAGCGAGGGTGCCAACTCCTCGCCCTTTTGCAATTGCTGGGTCCACAATGGGTTTGTTAATATCGGGGATGAAAAGATGTCCAAGTCGAAAGGAAATTTCTTGACCTTGCGAAGTGCATGCCCGACGGCCGATGATGTACGGGCCTATAGATATTTAGTGGTTAGTTCGCAGTATCGCAATCCACTTAGTTTTACGGAGAAGGCATTGAATGCCGCAAAAGGCGCGTTGAAGAGATTGGATAAGGTCAAACTGCAAATCGATGAAGCATTAACTAGTCATAATGGTGAAGATGTTACAGAATCGGAGAGTGCCATTGCAGCAGTAGTAGAAAAGGAACTTGCCAACTTCGAAGTTGCCATTACAGATGACTTGAGCATGCCACGAGCATCGGCTTCTCTGTTCTCGATTGTAAAAGCGGCAGAGATTGAATTTAAACGAATAAACAAGACTGACAAGGATGGTAATAACAATTCTAACAACTCATCACTGGATATGTATGGATTAAAGCAAGTGCAACAAGCATTACAACAGATGGATAAAGTATTTGGTGTGTACTATACTGTTCCATCCGCTAATGGGGAAGGCGATGTTAAGGAAGAAACTGAAACACCAATACCTGATGAAGTTATGGAATTGGTTATGCAAAGGACTGCTGCTAAAGAAATGAAGGACTGGGAACTGGCTGATTCTTTAAGGGCGAAGATTACTGAGCTTGGTTTTGTTGTGAAAGATGTAAAAGGCGGTAATCCTATTGTAAGCAAAGTATGAGGTACCACATTTGAATCAATAAGGGAAACGAAGAGGCGAAGCACACGTTGAGTATTGATGTCTGCGCAATAATTATTTATTTTTTGTCCTTCAGGTAGTTGCTTTTTACCGTTATCAGTTACGCCATCGAATAGAGTGTCTACTCCAAGACGAGGTGTCGGGAGGACTTGGCCGCGGAATTAAGCCACGTCTAAACATAAACTAATTCAATGAATCTTATTACCTAGCATAATAATATGGCAGCTACACTTTGCTTGTGGATCATGAAAATATCTGCAATTTAAGCACAGTTCAGTACTTTAGTCAACGAGATTTTTAAAGAAGGAGTATTGCATCACTACGAAAAGTTCTTACTACACCAAAGGTGAATGAAGCGGAAGTCTCTCAAGATGAAAGGTAGATAAATGGTTGGAATAATTCAAGAATAATATTCAGTTTGATAAAAAGAATATAAGTATTGATAGAGTGATGAGTGGTGTTTGACTACATGGTTGATATAACGAATTGTAACGAATGAGAATAATGGTGAAGGTTAAGTTTTTACTAGTTCTAAGTCATCGTTAACATGATGAAATATGAAAGTGGCACAAGTGTGACCAAGAAATCGATTCCTAACAAGAATCGTAGCCTAATGAGTGATCCCATTCGAAACAAGGTAGAATATCAATGAGAAATTGATGGAACTCAGTATCATCTGGTGGCGCGTTATGGTCCGATCGGGAAGGTAAATGATGCTGACTGTTGCTAGTTTCACCGTTCCCTACACGCACTGATTGAGATTGAGTGGGACTAGCATGTTGTGGCGGACCATGAATTTGATGTATCAATGCTGGGGTGCAATAATTCTGTGCTAACGAGCATTCATCACGTTGAGCTTGACCAAATACGTTAGTAGAATTGCAGACGCTGTTGTTTCTGTTACGTCCAAGACCGGGCATCGAAGAAGTAGTTCCAACTTCGTTATCATTCGGAGGCAAAGCGTTATGACATCCTAGGTTTATTAGAAGTGTGTCTTGAATGCTGTTGGGCGTGGAAACTTGTGCTTCAGCCACGGGGATTGATTTGTAACAGGTACTATTCTCATCTTGAGATGTTGAAGGTGTGTATCCAAGACCGTTAGACGGTATTTGGGATAGTTGATGAGTTTGTTGATTCGAATTCAAGGTGGTTGAATCCATGTATTCTGTTCCCATCCTATACTGATCTTGGTTTGGGTGAGCTGAAGATTGTTCAGAATGCAACGCTTGGAATTCGGCTCCATAATGACAATGTCCCTGAGCTTGGTTTGGGTGAGTATTTGAGGGATAATAACCTTCCGTCTGAGCTTGTAACATCATTGATGTTTGATGGTTGGAATTCTGAAACGAATTGTACTCGATGCCTGATTGAGGATCGCGCCAAGGCTGTTGAATCGTGCTAAAATCACTGTACCCATGATTATTACTTTGGTTCATAAGATGCGGTTGGAAGTACAGATTCTGCAGTGCATGAAATGTTTCGATACCAGTTGAAGTGGGTTGGAAAATATTGGGAACAATATAACTAGCGGCTAGAGCATGTTCATGCCTTGATGTTGTTAGCATTGAATGCGGTAATGCTGCAAGAGAATTTGCCAAATAACCTAGATGAGGGCTCTCAGTGGGTGTGGACAAGAGAAGCACATTCATGCCACAAATCTCCTCTCCTTACTGGCATATTGGCATTACCAACATTTTTGACTGATTCATTTGTATTCTGATGGAACATTCCATCGACCGAGTCAATAATTCTCTCATTCTCGGATCCGTCACTCTTTCCAGCATTCGAGGAAGGGCGAATGTCAAGTTCACTGCTCAAGATGGTGATTGAGAAGTCTTCCATTGGGTCTGGTACAATCTTCGGCATCTCATAAAAGTTTGGTGTTTTAAGGCGATGGGCTTGATTGGCGGAGGAAGGCGCAACATCAAGAGCATTCTTCTTCTTGATAGCAGTCCGTGTGATCAATGCAAGTTCAGAGGGCCGTCCTCGAAGGAAGTGCGGATGATACCAGCCTCCACGATCCCATCCATCACGTATTCTGTTATTTTGCGTTGCGCATTAAAATAATATGATGCATTAATTTCAATTACCTAACATTCAACAATTGGCGTTGCATTATATACACAAGAAAGGAGAGAGTCAAGGTGACGCACCTGATAAAGCCCCATAGATTGAGCTGCCTTGTGAAAGACCGTAATTTGGTCTGCTTGAAATACTTTGGGACTATTACGGTAGCGAATGCACGTTCGTCGAGAATAATGAATGCTCTCCCATGCGATAGCCATGTGATTGCTGCACTTGAACTCATACAATCTGAACTCGGACTTTCAAGCAGAGTGTAGAGTTTGTGGGGGAACGATTTATCCTTCGACGTACTCATAAATGGCTGTTTGGGTTTGTCTCTAATTGGGTTTGTACAAAAACTGAAGGATTGATTGTATTTCGTCTGTTGTCTCTTGGACTTTCAACAGCGTTCAACTTTTTTATGGTACATAACTTCTTTACAATCGAAATCGTGCGAAATCTGCTTGTTTTGGCCAATCTTCGCTATGACTTCGCATTTATCTGTCCCGTATAATACGCATTCCTATGTAGGAAAAACTCCGCCGAAAAGAACACCTAAGAACACCGAGCCACTCCTCATCTGGTTCGCATCATTGAATCATATTATTAGGGCCTATTTCACTTACTTATTTTGTACCTACCCAAACCTACCTTAAAACCCCCCCAAATCGCCGGATTTCGCCAGTTGATTTCTCCGCGGCACTATGTTTCTGCGGCTATGTACAGTAGGTACCAGTCAAATTTTTGAGCGCTGATTTTTGTACTATTCCTACGCCAGGTGACGGCCAGACTGTAACTTAACCCTTTCCTTCTTGGCGCTCAAATTTTTTTCTCGCCAAAAATCGGCTTCACCGCCTCCAATCCACTGCCGAAAACCAATCGCCGCTCACAAGATAGTCCAAGAACCAACACCGCCGACCGCAACCATCACCGACAGACATCACACCATCGCCCGATCGCGTCGCTGGGTTAGATTACGGAGCTTCGGACGATCTACAGCCACTGCCGTCACAGGCACTAAGAGATCGGAGTCGATTTCTCTCTACGGCCATGGCCATGACGACGTTGGTTATTGCAGCCCATGTGATGGCTCGCACCGCTATCTCCTTCTGCAGATGTGTTTGGATGGATATCGACGACGTTTAGAAGCCGGATATGTCAGGCCCGGATGGATAATTTCATGATGATTTGCAACTCAACAACAAGCGTGTTTCTTGTGGGATGGAGGGAGCCTCATCCGACTCAACAAAACACATAGATACCGAAGAAAATACAACCACCCAATAGCCTGGAAGCTACCAATCTATTGTTATATCAATAGCAAACAGGTTTAAGGGCAACGCGGTGATAAAATGTATCAATATACAACAATCCACCGTCGATTTCTCTCGTCGATGACGATATACGCCATCGCTGGGATTGATACATGGAATGCAACAATCAACCGTCAACAACAATGGAATGAGACCGCATAACTAATACACAAGCACCAAATAAACATAAAGAATGGTTTTAGTTCAGCGAGGGGTGTACTAAAAGCAGCTATGTGATGATTTTTGGTCGTTGTGTGATGTAATTATTACAGAAACTTAATTCAAAATAAGCCCTAGTGAACTATGTCAAATAACTTCTTCTAGTTTAAACCAACTCACACCAAACTTAGTTTTATCACTCTACAGTGTCTGTAGACAAGTACTGCATGCTTGGAATCATGAAAAACGGGCCACTAGAAGCTGAGATACACCATGTTTGTGTAGGGGGTGGCTTGGGGGGACCAAGGGGGGACCCAAGAGGGAAAGGGTTAATTCGGTGTCCATCAAGGAAGTCTACATCCACCCATTTCCATTCCAATTCCCCCGGTTCATCCAGTTCGATACCATTCTGTTCTTTAAGATTCACTCATACTATTAACGTGTAAAAATATTTTAAATAAGCCGATTGACCGTTCAACCGTCCGTTAGATCGCGCATCATCTACGTTTATTTTTAAATCTAACTTTTGTACTTGGCCGGGCAATCCAGAACGTCCTCAAAGGATACATAGGAATCAGTACTATTTCACTGATTCCTATGTACATTGTTCAAGATGAAACCCGGCCAACCTAGAATGGGCCTAAAAGAACAGAATGGTATCCTCTACGTCGCAATTATCACGGTTGCCAGCCCCGTTGGGATTGTCCATTTTACCCTAATTGCCTTAGACCTTAGAAAACGTACCCGGTACGTTTTCAACTTTTCATGTAGGTATGTTTTCACTGCCCGATCTGAAATGTAGGTACGACCAAATACGTGGGCGTGCCCACTATTAGTCGCTTACTCGCCTACCTGTGTATGGTAAGCCCCCACTTAGGGTTAAGGTTAGGGTTAATTATCAATACGTATAAGTACCTACGAATAGTACCTCTAAGTTGTTGAAAACGTACTGGGTACGTTTTCAGGATTGAATGTAGGTAAGTTTTCAAGGCCAGATCTGTAACGTAGGTACGTTTTCAAGAAGTGGGTACGTTTTCTAAGGCAATTAGGGTACTCTATGGGCTTGGCTGGGGCGGGGGAGGTCAGCCCCAAATTTTTGGCTGTTTCGCTTCGGGGTCCTGTTCTCCCAGACCCAGACTAGCCTGCCCACAAAATCCACGGAAGCTGAACCCCTGCCGGAACTGCTTGATTGGAACTTGACACTTGTTGAACTTCCTCGTCCATCCATTTTAGATAATAGCTTCTCCAAAACAACATCTGCTCAGATCTGCTCCAAAAGTATGTATGTCATGTCCTGATTTGTCGAAATGAGCCTGCACTCCAGCTGACTGTCAACTTGTGGCTTGTGGGCATGTTGTGTTTGAGCCATAAAATATCCAGTTCCCTATCAGTTTTCAAGATAATGTCAATTGCTTCTTCAATGGTTAATTCTAATCACTCTGAGGGCCTATGCCGTATCGTATTCTTCGTATTCTACCTCGTCTTCGGCCTCATCCATGAATTGGCTCACGTGCTCGTCTCCCACATCATTTTCTCTGCCGACGATCTTCGTTTCACTGCAACTGAAGGTGTCAACAGTGGCGGAGTAATCGCTGTTCTTGCTCGTGCTCTGTTCGGAAGGTACTCCATCGTTTCTCTGCCTACCGATAATCAACTCGCAAGATTCTTCATTCTTCATTCTGGATGGATCTTGACATGCACTTTAGCCCTGACTCTTCACTGGAACTTTCGTCGTCTCGATGGATACTCCAAGGGACATGCTGTCAACTGGATGTCGATTGCAGCCGTGGCAGCTTACATCACATCTCTGGAGGGCATCGTCACAGATCTATTCGGTTTTATCCCTGCTGCTGCTCTGAGTAATAGTCAGATTGAAGAGGGGAGATTGATTTTGTATTGTGGTAATTTTGGCGTGGTTCTACTCAACTCTTCGTGGATCAACATAGATGGCGGTAAGAAAGCTTTGGATATTTTGGAGAAGATGGTAGAGGTTACTATGATGAGAGGTATGTTATGTTTTGTTTATTAGATTTTCCTCTTAGATTTTGGAACACTAAACTCATGGATGTCACATAACTTGCGACAACTATAGGAGCACAATCTGGAGGAGTCGTTACTTACGAACCCGCCGGCCATTCAAACACTCTTTTGCCTAAGCTGAAGGGTATTCGATCGCGAGTTGTCAACGCTAAGAGAACTGATCTTAGCAAAGGGGTAAGACGCAAGATTGAGAAGGATAACTTCGGACTATTCCAAGGTTTGCGCGGTTCGAACTTCCCAGAATATAGTGCATCAGTGGACGAAGGTCGCTTAGTCCGAGCTTTCTTTGGACACACCCGATTCGCTACTACAAGTAAAGCATCTTGTGAGTTTGCCTGTCAATTGCTGTGCAGTTTAGTGTATCTCTACCTCTTGACTTATGGCTAATGTCATCCCCACGTTACTTTTAACACAGTTGATGGAACACACCCGCACCAGTGGTCGCCAAGGAGAGATTTTCATGTCTATCCTTTCCAATCCAAAGAAGCAACTCAAGCTCTTCCTCTCGTACCCGAGGTAACTGGAGTAGAGAATTACATAACGCACAACGGCGACTTTGAGTTCTACAAATTTGGTAACGGAAAATACTACGACACTGCCGAAGTTCAAACCTTTCTTGTAAAAGCCACGGGATGTCCAATGCCTGCATCGGTAGATTCATGTGCAGTTGCTGGGATGATTGATCTACTCAGGACTCAGGGTTGTTGGTCATTGAGTGTCCGATACGCGATCTGTTTCGCTACTGATGCGGTTGATCCAGCCAACAGTTTCGCTGAATTCCCCACACTCATGGAATACGAAGAGGCTGGCAAAATATTCGAGAAAGCATTGAGTGACTTTGTAATGAACCACGGAATCAAGAGTGCGTCGTCGTTATTATAATATAATTTATTCCATCATTACTGTTTATTGAAGCAGAAAACAACATCTCTAACCCATCAACGATCAACACGACAACATCAATTATTAGAGAGTATCAACTACCACATGAACATGCGGGCGTATACATCTGAGCTCGACTACAGATTGACCTACTCAGTCAAATCGATTGCGGCTCCACTGGAGACATGATGCACGGCGGACCTCTTCTTAGGAGCAGGAGACTTAGTCAAGTCGATTGTGGCTCCATTGGAGTCACGAAGCACGGCGGACCTCTTCTTAGGAGGAGGAGACTTAGTCAAGTCGATTGTGGCTCCATTGGAGTCACGAAGCGATTCATAGTCATAATCATGGTTCATCACAGGGGCTGTTGCCGGCTTTGGGACGGACTTCATCACAGGGGCTGCTGCCGGCTTTGGGACGGACTTCATCACAGTGGACTTGACGGCGGGAGCGGCGGGAGCATTCGAGACACTAGGCACGGCTTCGGCCTCCATCACGGAGGCTGCTGCCGGCTTTTGATCTTCTTCCGTAGGATTGTAGGTAATCTTGTACTGACTAAAACTAAAACAACCCTCATCGATGTCTCGATTGATTTCATTCTTCATGTCCCCATTTGCATAATTGACTGTAAAAGACTTGCGATTCTTTAGATTGAACAGTTGGTAGGCATTCTCTCTAATGTGGGTGACTAGCTTGCCATAGCTTGCTCTCCCATCAGTCGCCGAGTCCCAAACGACAAATCTAGCAGTTCCAACCGTGTCGGGATGGATCGGACCCAATTTCCTACAGAGGAGTTCACAACCACTACCGACATTTCCGCTCTTTATCTTTGTCTGAAATAGTCTTTGAATGTTTTGAGGGTTCTTTACGTTCAAAATTGCGACAGTCATTTCCATTTCGTAAGTGACGCGACCGTTTTCATGTTGAATACAGAAGAGACCACCATCATGAACAAATTTGCTTATCTGAGCGTAGTTCTCCGCACGTTGCACACTCCATGCAGCACCACCTACCAAATAGGGAGTCATCCATGTTTCTCTACACTTCTTTGTCGGCGGATCGTCTTGGTAACCACATCCATTTGGACGATTGGCGAACTCTTTCTGTTCCGCCGTCAGCTCACAGTAGGGCAAGATGACAAGATTTCCACCATTGTCTCGTTGGAAGTCTTCTACTCGCCGTAGGGAGAAATGAGATGGGTAAACAAAAGGCTGCCCTTTCAGTTCGTCGGCATTGCCGCGCTTCACCGTGACCATCTTCTGTTTCTTATGGTCAAAAACCTTCTCCAAGCATGCCTCTCTGTTCTTGTCAAGAACGTAATTGAAGGACACAGAATCACCAGAATCATCAACACAAACCGTCTCCTCAATCGCATCCAAATAATTAAATCGATTCTGGACCATCCTGGCGTGCTTTTCTCTCCTCCATTCGAGTTTGTATGCGTGGATCTCTTCCTTGGAACCATTGGTGCGCGTTCCGGGAGCAGCATTAACAGATCTATCGATGGGAAATTCCATCTCCTTGAGTTCGCCAATGACGGCTGGCCCGATCCATTGGCCGATATTCCTTCCGGTGGTGTTCTCCTGGGTGCCCTGATGAACTCTCACTTCCAACAATCTATTTTGAAAGTACATATAGTTTGGATCACTTTCTGGAAGACCTTTGAAAGTCCCGCCGTTGCTATCCTTGATTATAAGGAGCTTTTCTCGGACAGAAGTCCAGGATAAAGGTTTCCGCCCCCGCCCCATACTAGAAACTATGACCATCGACGGCGTCATTGGTGAGTAAATTCAGAGGATGAAATTCAATTCAATTCAAAAATTGCCAGGGACTCACCACTTTAATGTTATAGTGTTGTCAATAGATTAATGAATCGTCGGGTTGGTTGTTGTTAGAGTGCTCTTTGACGTTGGTTTGTTGTTGCTGTTTCGTTTCGAGTTGCTGCTTCGTTTGGATTTGGCGTTGTTGCTTGGTTTCGATTGTGTGTGAAAGACAAGGAGGTTTCGAGGACAAATCTTTTTTTAGTGAGCAATTATTTTAAAAGGTGGGCGAAGAGAGTGATGAGGGTGCTATCTGAATTTATGTTAAGTGAAATCTAACCACTAAAACAATAGGACCTTTTCCATTCCATCAAATAGAAAAATACAACACCGCCGCAACACCACCGCCATGACGCATGTTGATTTAACGCTAACAATTGGAAAGGCATCAACAAAACATCAATAAATTATTCATGTAGATACATGAGCAGAATTGATAGGAGGGTCAAGAGTAGACGAAGATGAACAAAACCGGCATAACAACCACCGCCATGACAACAATCGATTTGGCGTAACAATTGGTGCTGCTCCACTGTCATGAATTTTTGGGTGACCTCAGTTAGGATTCTGTCATTATTCCCTCGACGACGAGTGGGCGAGAGACGAAGTCATCCAATGGATGTATCAATGCGCGGATACCCTTGTGCAAAATATGGATGATATATCGGGCCAAATTGAGAAACAAGAGGAGGGAGGACTAGTTGAAAACAATGTTGAAAGCGATCAACCTACTGACAATAAATTACATCTTAGATCGAAATTTCACCCTTCTCTTGCACGCTATGGACAATTTGAACCATCAGAATACGAAGATGCATTTCGCACCTTTCCCCCGGAAGCTATTGCTCTCAATCCAAACATCATTGCTCCTGCAATGGAGTTCAATCCCAATCGACGTGGGCGGCTATTCAGAAGAGGACAGCAGATGCCAGAGGAGTTGCATAACATGGATGTGCATCATGGTGATTTGATGTTGAGGTTACGCGAAGCACTGGGTATTGGTGACGATGATGGATTAGAGATGCTTGATCCAGATGCACCATTGATTCAGCTTTACCTGCAGAGTTTATTGCCTTGGAATCAAGTGGAGGGGGTGCGCCGGCCAAGGTGAAGAAAGCATTTCAGCCTCATCGCTGCCATAGAATAATTTTAAGATTTAATGTTATGCTGGAGACATTAACACATGGATCGTTCTAGTTTGTGAGGATGAAGTTTTACAGCATTTCTATAATAGCATCATTCTTGTGCTGAACAGTTTGTCCATTGAAGCTGCTGTGTAGGAATGAATGCTCTCTTACATTCCATCCACCATATCATCTAATGTAAAACTTTCTGGTACAAATGGTATTCTCCTCTTCTTTTTCTTACCCACATCAGCAGCCGCTGACTTGACACCCAATAACCAAGCCTTTTCTTCCACAAGATGCAACACATTATTAGGCAAATTCCACAATAGAAAAATATTGGTCTTCTTTTCGGTACTATATTCGACATTTCTTCGATGAATAGCCGCAGCACGTAGAAGAACGGGTGTTGATGAATTAGAATCTCCCAAGGCAATATACGCTAAGGCAAGGTTGTGTAGGATGGCAGCATGAGCTACATTGTGATTGGTCTCTATGATATTGCTGACTGTTTTAGCTAAATCTTCTCCCTCTGACAATGGCTTGTGGTGCGTAACACAAAGAGACGATGCCAATTTCAAATGAAATGCTGCAAGTGTTAGCAAAGCTGTTTGTTCACTGTTGTCATTGTCGCCCGCAGAAGTACTGTTGTTGGAAGGATACAAAATTCCTTGAGCTAATATGGAAGAACCCAAGCCTGCCCGAGCCTCGAGGTTATACGGATTTATTGTGGACTTAAACATTATATTAACCACCTATGAGAATTTAAAGATAACAGGATGGATTATATAATCATTTCGGAACTTACCAAATGTTGGAATTCTTGTTTAGCTTCCCGCAACATGAGATAATTGTCGGAAAGAGATATTTTCACCATACCAATACAAAGTTTGGATTGGAAGAACAATGTCTCCCATGGATCTGAAAATGCAGTTTCTTCGCTTGCATTTTCTGTTTGGTTCAATTGAGACATCATCTCTTGTGAACGAGATAAAACTTGTCGGCACAAAGTCTCTGAATTGGAAATCTGTCTATGATCAACCTCTGTTGCAGACGAAAGTGACCTGGCTGCTGCAATTAAATGAAACGCTTCTTTAAGTATCATTTGGTATTCGAATGTGGGATCATCGTTAGTCTGTGTTCTTCTCGTTTCTGGTTCATCAGATGGTGCCTCTTCTTCCAACATAGGATCGACTTTTGGCTGATTGATGATAGTTTCTGATTCAGATGGCAGTGTGATCTCCTCTGGGTTTGGCTCATCTCCCGGCATGTGATCCACTTCTTGTTCCACATGTTGTTCGGGCATAGTTTCTGGGACGACCTCTTCGAATTCAATACTTCGACTACTTTGATCCGGTTCTTCATCATCATGGTTGTTGTTGGCAATATGATTTTCGTTTACCATATTCACTTCGTTGTCGTATAAAACATTCGATTCTGCCAAATTACCTGGCTGGATATCAATATGCGAATGCATCGTCGAAATATCAATAGTGTGATGCAAGGTCAACACCAGTAAAAATGTTTCACATATAAGAAATGGAAGTATAACCGTCACCATAAACAAAGTGGACATAATCTTTGCATAGTTGCGTGGTTTGATACGGCTGACGGCTGTAGAATTGGCCATTTGAACTTTAGGGGTAGCCTTAATTCGTCTTGGACTACCTCCGCCTTTCCTTGGACTAGCAGTACCATTCCTCGTGCTTATACTACTAGCAACAGTCCTGGCTGGCGAGGAACACGAAGACTGCGTAGTAGAGCCAGTGCTACTCTTCTTCCTGCTCTGATAGGCTTTTTCAGTTTGAGCCGCAATTTCCTCGATGCTCATGTAATCACCAAACAATTCGTGTGTTGGGGCATTATCATTGGAGGAGGATGTAACTTGAACTTGTTCTGGGTGGATACGTTTCTTCTTGGTTCGTGAGTTGGGAGGCGTTCGTTTGAATGATGATGGTGGTTTGTCGGTCCGAGAGGGCGTGGTGGCTGGAGAGGAGGATGTGGTGGCTGGCACGAGGGAGGGCGGTGCATTGTCTAGCTTGTTTTCGGAGGAGACGGAGGCCACCATGGTCCATGGTGTTTCAGGAGTTCGTGAAAAGAGATGACTGGCGGGAAATAAATGATTTAGGAGGCAATTGCCATTGGGGTATTGGGAATTGGGGGCAAACGAACAATTCTGGCCTCCTAAATTACCCGATCACCGATGACCGCCCATTTTTTGTACGATGACATCATGGCACATCCTCCTAGTGGCTCTATCCACAGCAGCAGCGTTCACAACAACGCCCTCCACTCCTGGTCACTATGATAGACCACGCACCGAGTCGTTGTTCATGGCATCATCCACCAGCGAGGATACCAAAACCACAAGCGATAGCGTCCCTAAACAGTTATTCGAAGGCTACGGCAAACCCATCGTACTCATAGGCTCGTCCTCCGACGATGGGGATGAGCTATTCCGTCTTGCGTCGTCCCTTAGCTCTTCGTTAGTTAACGGCAATGAGAAGGTGATAGATCGCACCAAGCAGCAATTGGAGAGAAGTCATGCGGCCGTGTTACTGAACGGCGACGATGACGACACATCCACACAACACATGCAAGGGATTGCTCTCTCACCAATGGTATCCGACCCAGACGACGGACTGTTCGTGGTGGATTCTTCCATTGTTGGAGAATTGATCCGTCAAAGCACGCTATCGCTCACTTCGGGCGTGATTGTCATTGATTTCAATCATCCACTTATCAAGGATGAACACAACTCGAGCGACCGAGCAGAGTTGAGAGCGGCATTGGCGGACCTGGCCAAGCAACTGTACCGTGAGGGTTTGCTCTCTATCTATGTCAATGTGCAATCCGATACCATGACGGATGAGGCGATGCGTGCTAAGCGTACTCTCGAATCATCGGTATACATTCCCTCGTCAGATTACGAGTTATGTATCCGAAACGAAGGGGTCCAGATATCATCATCACCCAACTATGATGATAATGATAACTCATCAATCTGGCAAGATATAGAATGGGAACTACAACGGCTTGTAGCACGTGCGTTACTTCCATCACCCATAGTAGGGGGGACAGGGCCCAACAGTGCCGATTTACTCATGGGTCCTAATACATTCTTCTTGAGCTTATCCTTTCCCAATATTCAAATGGCCAAGCCGTATGTCGAGGAAATGTGTGTCGATGTTGATTCTATGGAGTATCGTGTTGATTTGTTGGATTGTGCTACGCAATACCGAAATACAAAATCCACTAGTTTGGAAGAGCAGGATGATACTAATTCTACTAGCAATCAGATGAACAAAGATCCGAGGTTTGACATTTTGTACCAACAACAGCGATTGCGACATATGTGCCGCCCTCATGCCAAGCGAGCTCCAGCATTGCCTTTTGCCACGGCATCCATCATCGACGATGCATTACCTATCGTGTATACGGTCCGGACTGCCAATCAGGCTGGAACTTGGCCAGATGATGCAGACTCTATCAAACAAATGTTTAATTTACTCGAATTGGGGTTAAGAAGCGGGGTGGAGATATTGGATGTCGAGAGTGCTTGGGATGCATCGCTAACGGATAGGCTTTTGACCCTTGCAGAAAAACGATATACCTCATTGATACTGGGAAGTCATCATGTTGTCGGATCCGAAGTTACCCCAGACGAAGCAGTCAATCTCTTCCGTCAATGTCGTATCAACAACCGTGCACATGGAGCCAAGGTAGTACTAAGCATTGAAGACGATTCTAATAACAAAGATCAAATGGCATATGATGCATCCATCAAGGCGTCCAAGCTTGACACACCTGAAATACCCCAGATCGGACTAGTTTTGGGAGAACATGGCTCCTATTCTCGCGTAATCAATCCGCGGTTTACTCCGGTGACACATGAATGTCTACCCGCCAAAGCAGCGCCAGGACAACTTACTGCGGCAGAAATCATGGCAGCCCGTCTTTTACTTGGTCAAATCCCTACGGAAAAGTATGCAATCCTTGGACATAATATTGCCTACAGCGTCAGTCCTCAAATGCAAGGAGGGGCATTTGCCGCTGTGAAACTGCCGCACTTGTATACACGAGCGGATCTTGAGACGGTTCAAGAGTTTGTGGACGGACCAATTTGGAATGATGATAATTTTGGAGGGTGTTCGGTGACTATTCCTCATAAGCAAAACATTGTTGCTCATGTTGACATATTGACTGATGCTGCTAAAAAGATAGGGAGTGTGAATACGGTGGTAGTAAAGAAAGATAAGTTTGGAACGAGGTATGTTGCATAGGATGGATGATGATATTACCTGGTTTATTCGTGCAGGCAATCTGAACTCACGTTTTTGCTCATTAGGGTACTAATTGGCGAAAACACCGACTGGAAAGGAATCTACAACCCTCTAAAGAGAAGACTAGGGGATATTACAATCAACAGTACAGCTCTAATTCTAGGCGGGGGTGGAACCGCCCGTGCCGCAGCCTTTGCCGCCACGAAACTAGGTTTAGAAAAGATATATTACAACCGTACTCCTTCGAAGGCCCAGGAGTTGGCAAATGAGTTCGGTGGAGATGTTGCAAAATCTCTCAGTAGTGACCAAGATGAGACAGAATCTCTTGGATCACTACTCAGCAAAAATAGTGGCATGGTTGCTGTAGTTATTAGCACTCTTCCCGCTGCAGCTGAATTCCAACTACCAGAATGGCTTCTTCAAAGTGATATGCTGCCAGTAGTGTTTGATGTCAATTACGCGACAACGGCAACGTGGATGAATCGAGCTGCCGAAGAGGGTTGTGATGTTGTGCGTGGCTCAGAGATGTTATGGGAACAAGGTGTAGGACAGTTTGAGCTGTGGACTGGAAGAAGTGCTCCTTATGGGGTCATGAAAAGGATCGTGCTGGATAATTGCTAGGAAGATTCAAATATGGTATTCACTTTCTCACCACTTAATTAGAATGCACCGGAAGTCCTCATTTTCATTCAAGAATGACATCGGACAATTCTTCTACTTGTTGTTTAGGGTGGAATTGGGTGACAAATCTATTTGATTGGGGTGTTTCATACCTTAGATCCTCTTTAATAAGCTTAAACTCTGAATGATACTACTAATACTACATTTAGAAGTTAAAACACGACATAATACACCTGGGCTTCCAGGGGGATATTCATTGAGTTTGCTCACCCCCTCACATCTTGGCCTGGCAAGCAAACCCTGCGTCAAATCAAATTTGAGGGTTGATTCCTGCCAGCTGAGGGTTGGTTTCGGCCAGCCCTGCCCATTTAGATTTCTGGATTCAATCTTCGCTTACAATCAAAAGTCACAAGACTAATGAAGACAAACAGTGAGAGCGGGGAGTCTCTTGTGGATAGCTAGATAGATCAATGTTTTGGTGGAGGTATAAGGTCTAATTTAAGTAACAATCAGCTTTTTTCACACCAGCATGATGATATGACAAGCTTCAAGAGATAAAAGATGGAGTTATCTCTCCGTTATTAATACAACTAGTGGACTTGGCCATCACCAATCAAGTCCTCAAGAATGTAAATGGGACTCCCTAGACTGACACCGAATACACATTATTGCAGCTCACTTCCAAGCCAAGCCATTTGAGATGGTTCAATCCGTCTTGAGCACCAAGATTTTCTCAACCTGGGTAGAGTTTCACGGTCCTCTCCTGCCTTCAATTCAGTTGAAGAAAGAAGATCCTGTTGGCCAACATTGACTAGACCGAGTGCTGATTTTCAATTACCTCCAAGATGCTGTAATCTCTTCAAATCCCACCAGAAACGATGCAAGCGTTACCCATATTCCACCATACACACCTCAACCCCAATGCAAACAACCATAACCAAGATAACACACACCAACAACACTTGGAACACTTCCAAAGCCCCTGCACTTGCACCATCTATCAACAGCCTATGCAGCGATGAAGGAGAACAGTATTACTGGCATACCTACTCTCACCACTTTGTCTAATTTCATGCAGGAACAGGATTTTGAAGAGGCAGCCTACAGTGCCAACAAGTCAGACTCATCAGTCAAAACCAAAAAGTCAACTAATTTAACCAAAGTCAGCAAATCCAATGGTACAGGGAGTCACGGCAAATCCCAATCCCAGAAGCCAGAAGCAGAAGGACAGCAGCAAGAGCAGTGTTGGGAACAAATGGCAGGAAATCCCGTGCCCGTGCAAACATTGCAAGAAATACAAGTGCCACAATCAACTCCCAGACTATCCTTCCAGCTAGCGTTTTTGCAATGATAAGATGGTGGGATGAGAGATGGAGGTGAAGGACAAACCACGGCGCCACACGTTTGCAGGTACTGAGGATTCTGAGTCAGGCCATGAGGATCCCGACAGATGTGACAAGGAAGAATGCAAACTTATGGTCTAAAAATCTCAATACAAGGACTACGAAATCAACTAATAATTTCCACTTCTTGAACACATCAGCCTCAAGATTTGGCCTGATAGCGAGGATTAGAATTGAAAGTTTGAGTTTGAATGACGGTACAACCGCCTCTATCTAGCTGCTCACAGGTCTCCCATACCAACATGCCTAAGTGTAACGGACAAATGATCTGACCCTAACTTTTATGGCAGGTGTCACTGTGTTATATGTGTTTATACAGATCTGAATAGCAATGGCCAGCCCCAGTTTTGTTTGTGCATTCCAATGTACCGGGGCAAACGTTGGTCATTCAGTCGAATTGGTCTTGTTAAAAAATTTGCTCGACAAAAATGGCTGGGACTGGGACCTACGTAGGAATTCGTCCGATATGTACTGCGGTACTAGCGGCACAGAACGCCAACCGCCTCCTCGTCTAACAAACAACACGGCAATCGCATTCAACCATGACGGCCACATTCATCGACCTCGCCACGGCCACAACATCACACTATCAACCCCCGACCGCCGACCGTGGCATATCATCGACCACCTACCCATCGACCATCGACAACGTTTATTTGGTTCATCGCTTGCTCTTCGCTACGAATTTTTGCCATCAGCCAACTCACTTCCGCACATCGTCGGATCCCCATCACATCGTCGGTGATTTCGACCAGATTCATAGCATCCATCCACCCCGATCACCATACGAATCGAAAGACATTGCAATAGTACAGTGTCGGGTGGTCGTTTGTTGTGGCTGGGTTGTAACTGTGTCCTCGGACGCACGGGAATGCTTCATATAATTACACAACAACCAAACGTTGATGAATCAAGTGGATAATGATGCATTGCGTGCAAAAATCATACAACAATCAACCGAATTAATTAATATTAACGGCGAGAAGTTGGATGTGGCTTTTGGGGGTCAATGCTTGCTATTGATCTCATTATTTTAGTCATCTATTCACTTAAATTTGTTACAATTTTCAATGAGTCTTTGAGCCATTGGTGGCTCCGACTGGGCAGTTTTCGAGCATCCTATTGGGCAAATATGATTGCAAACATGTTGTCAATATAATAGAGATTAATTGTTGTGCTTGGGCCATGACATTAAACGCTCTATTTAATGAGTTACGGCCATCGAAGATGTCTAACTTAATTCAGTTACTGACCTAAGCTGAAATAGCCACGTCGAATAAAATAGAGATTGAATTAATTATAAG
>JALLPH010000466.1:0-19105 GCA_036939855.1 Cyclotella choctawhatcheeana
TGTTTCACACCAAGATGGAGCATATTTGGATTGATTCAGGCCTTTCACAGCATCTTAACCCTCACTCCTCCATAAATACTTGATCCTTCTCCTTATAGGATGGTATAATTGTGGCATTCTCAAGCTCAAGTTTGCTATAGAAATTGTCCATATTCTCCCAGAAGATTTTGTACCAGTACCATATAGATGCTAGGATGCCAAAACACTTTTAGTTGTGTTCAAAGATTTCACCCTCTTGGCCACTCTTGATCTGCAGTCTCTTGCATGCTTCTCTCTCAATGTGCCCTGCTCTGTCTGATAGGCCCCAGAACCGTTGTAGCCACGACAGTGACATGGCAAGCTTCTCCAGCTCCATATTTGGAAGTCCTGAACCTTGATATTTTGCTTGGAGTATCCTCTACCCCAGTGCTATGTAGCGATTCACACCCAGGGCAGGTAGCATCATGAAATACAGCGCCTGGAATGAACTGGTGACCACATAACCCTAACCCTACTATAGTGACGATGCATATTCTTAAAAACTGCGTGTATCCTGTTGGTTGTTGATGCCATGACGCCTTACATTATCAATCGCAGTTTTTACAACTCATAATGGCGGGAACAGACAGGGAGTGGTGTGATGTGCCCCAGAAGTATGTTTTGTGTTATGTAGCTGAAATTTTTGAACATGAAGGTCTTACTCTGAATACCCTCTGAGGAAATCTCCCCCTTCTGCTTAGATTTGCTAGCTCTGCTACTTAGACGTGAAATGTGAGCGTTTTGGGGGCTCCCCATCTATTTGTAATGAGATCTAGTGATGTCACCATTGACGTCATGTAGTCTTGCTTCAACTGGCAATGGTGACGTCATCTAGCAACTCTACATACAAGGGGTGAAATGACTGAAGGGGGGGGAGCAAAGTGCTGGAAATGAGCCATCATGTGTGGGGGGTATCTGATCCCCTCTAGGAGGGATTATTAACTTGTCTCTGCCCAAGGGACTGACACAAGACTTGAAAGGAAATTCTTGTTCAAGAGGGAGCAAAGTTCTCTGAGGGGGGGGGGGGGGGTCTGATTTATTTTTGAACATTTTGATTTACATATATACTTCTAGTATATATGATTTCAATTTTTGAGCAATTCTGGAGGTGTTTCTAGAGGGTATTGAAGGCTTGGTACACTTTGTGAGATAGAGGTTTTGAGGTTGAAATTTTGCTTACAAATCCTCTCAAGCGGCAGTCTGAGTTTTTTATTAAGTCCCTCGATGAAACGCAAATCCAAAAAATTGTACTATGCAACTAAGATTTCTAAAAATCTTGATTCTGACTGGCTGATTTTAGAAAAGAGTTGTCTATTTAGATTGATCAAAGAGGTGCACCAGCCACCAAGGATATGAGAGAAGATTAAGATTAATGTACCAATCAATGCTTGTTTGTAAAATCAGAGCACCGTTTCATTTGTTAGTTTATCAAATTGACAAGGCTAGTTCGTCCAAATTTACCTGCGTGTCTGCCACTGAGGTTCATACGTTGGATTCTACATCCTATTCCATACATCAACATAAAACAATAGTACATGGATGTCCTCTTTATAGAACAAAAAAATGAACTGCTAACAACATTACAAGAGTCATAGTCATGGAAGAAGCAAGCCATGATCCAGCACTATCTACAGGTGTGAGAGTAGGTGCAAGGGTGGAAGGAGTGTTCGGCACGGGAGTGGATGCAGTATCAGTTGAAATATTGTCTGCAATATCAGAAATACTGTCGGTAACAGAATTGTTGACTCCGCATAGAGTATATTCTCCTGCTAACCTACTTGCCATGTCTTTGTACACAGCTTCTTTGGCCTCCAGCGAAACAAATCCCAAGGTAGCTAGAATAGGATACTCAGCTTCTGGCGTGTCATCCGGATCAAATGTGAACTCAGTAAGGCCCGGACACTGCTCTGGAAGGACAGCATCATTCGTAGCATCCGTGCGAAGAGAAAAGGACGAACGTGGAGTGTCAGGAAACTCAGCTAGACCGGGATCATCATTTTGGAGAAAGTGAACAGCTTCGAATTGAAAGGCCGAGAGGCGCCCATCACCTCCGCATGAAGTGCTATCTTTCTCCATGGACAGTAGCTCCAGTGCCAGCATGACCGCCACAGCATCAAACTGAGGTACACTCTCTGTTAGGGGATCATATGTCATTGCCTCTGCGTGTACCAAGAGATCTTCATTGGCGCGGGAGGCTGTACTCCAAATCTGATAAAATTCCAAGGTAGCATTTGCAATTGGCTGAGTTCCAGATGTGGCTGCCTCAACAAACCTCGCGTAATCCTCTCCTTCAATTACATCGGCCACAACAACTGGCACCTAAAACAAATACGAAGGAATTAGTGTGCTGATTACTCGGATACGCTTAAGTTAAATATCAAAACGTCAATAACTTACATAATAAACATTGGGGAAGACAATATTACGCCCATCCAAGACGTAGTTTGCTGCCTGTGGGTCACAGCCAATGTTCTACACAGATGAATGTGCATGAAAGTAAATGATTAGAGAATCAAACGAAGTTAATGAAAGTAACATGCATTCTCTGAGCAACGTGAATTCTTACAGTTTCGTCTGTAGGTGCAGAAACATCTGGATAAGGATCAAATCCACTGCACCAGTTTCCGGCCATGATAATAAGCGTCTCAATCTTGGAGGCAGCTTCGGGATACTCCTCAATTAATCGCTTCAAAGATGTCTGTCCTCCAACCAAGATGTACCACCAATCGTCTCTACCCGATTCCTCAATAAGTTTAGCAGCGTATGCCACACCATCCTCAATAACACCAGCCTCTTCCGTAGTCTCGTACACCTCGCGACATTCAGGTTCTATGCCAAATCCAAGCAGACCCGGCACAGCACACACTCCTCCGCGATCTTCGTAGGGAGGTAACGTCTCTCCCATGGCGACGGGAATTCCAGACACCTCGCTTTTGAATAGCTGAGCCGAAACGCAGATTGCAGATAAGTCCGGCTGTTCGGAGGTTGTTAGTATAACTTTCATATCGATGAGATCGCGGGAATTGAGCAGTAGGCCTAATGCAAATATGTCATCGATAAACGGACCGTGATCGGTGTCGTAGATGATTGGTTGTGGCGTGGCAGCAGCCAATGCATAAAAAGATACTGCAAACATGATCAGAAGTAGCATCGTCCAATTTCGTTGTGTCCTGAGTCCTGAATTGTGGAGCAAATCTCGGTAGGTTGTTCAAGTAACAACAAGCGAAACATCTATTCTTCCCACAGAGATCCTAGTGCTGTTGTGTTAGGAAGATATTGGACCACTTGCTGCATAATTCTTTGTTCTGTGTTATCTTAGAGAAGCGGAAGCCGGACGGAATAAGATGAGCAAAAATTCTCTTCAGCAGGTCGGGCTTCTACGTCATTATCAGTCTTTTGCCATTCGGGGCAGGTTTCCATCATGTCATCTTATGCTCAGCGATAAGTGCTATCCTAATGCCACTCAGAGACTGTAGACTGTAGATAGATTGTGTCGAATAATATTATGAAGCTATGCTGACGAATCATCATCTACGGTCACGGGGCCTGAGGACTGAGGACCAAGGTATCGGCGACTATTGACGGAGGACTACAGATTATTACCCGCCAAAACTAGGCGTTAGGAGCCTAAATTATGCTGTAAAGGGGGTAGTCAAAATAATAACCTAGGTAAGTTTTAGTATGTTCCACTTCACCTTTCGGACCCTGTCCGAAGCAAGATTCGGAAGATTCAAAAGTCTGGCTGCGAACAAGGAAGCAGACAGGTGAGATATGAGAAGTTCATAAGAACTCAAATGGAAAATGTCTAGAATCACCAATCCGCCCGATAAAAATCACTCAAGAAGACGCAGAAGATAAAGTTAGATAGTAGAGGGTAAAATATTGTCTTGCTCACCAGAGATCAGGAAAGAACCTCTCCACTCAGAAAGAACCTCAGACGTTCTTCTGAGTAGCTCACTTTATTTCTGAGAATTGTCACGATCGAGTCTGTTGTCCCTTTCTGGCACCTTACTCTAGATACCCCGCTGCCGCTGAGGCCACTGGAAAAAGCGTTCTTGGCTATGCTGCCGATCTGCTTCTGTCACGTTGTGTTGAGAGAATAGACAATCGACAAATCACATGAGATTCATTCTGTTCATTATTATTTCATTATCCATGTTCGTTTGACAAATCACCATTCGTCCATAACATTCCCCAACGCTTATTCAGAACATCACACAACTATCAAACAAACGCCATGAACACATCCAACATCGACGCCTTAGCCAAGGCGGCCGAAAAGGCCAGTGCCGAGATGCAGATGCAAGAGGCGAATGCAGCCTCGATGTCAACGGGACCGCATGAATCTCCTCAAGACGATGCGAAGGGGACCGAGGAGAACAAGAAGGACAGCATCGTCGACGGTCATGACTACACGCGCACTGTCACCGGATCTCCCAAGCTCCCTTCCACGTCTTCCCAGCAGGAGATGGTTCACGCCGACGTTGCCATCGACACCTCCGCTGACAATACTATGACCCAGCAGCGTCCTCGATCCGTATCTGAATCAGCCTCTGCCTCCAAACGCAAACCATCCTTCCCCGACCGCCTCCACGCCGCCCTGTCCAACCGCTCCCTCGTCGACATCATCGACTGGCTCCCCTCCGGCAAATCATTCTGCATCCTGAACAGAGACGAGTTCACGGCCAAGGTGTTGCCCATGTACTTCAAGGAGACCAAGTTTGCCTCCTTCGCACGGCGGCTCAAGCGATGGGGATTTCGTAGGATTTACACGACGGGACAGAAGCAGATCGTGCTGTGTCACGATTTGTTCCAGAGAGATCGGTTGGATTTGGGTCAAATGATGACTGCGGGACAGCAGCAGCAAGAAGGGCATGATGATACCAAGAAGAAGAAGGTGGCGGAGAATACTAGTACTATCACAAGGAACTTTCGTAATGTGGATGTCGTACCCCAAGAGCATACATTGCAAATGATGCAGCCTCAACATAATGCATCTCATCATGTTCGTCATGGAATGTATTCCAATAATGCATCGGCGGCGGCAGCGGCATTCCACCCACCTCCCTTCCCCATGAATCACATGCACGATCATCAAGCAAGCATCATGCGAAACGGATTGTACCATCCTAACAATATCGCCATGATGCACCACCCCGCCTTGCACAACAACCCCAGGCCTCCTCCAGTACCCTACATGCCCGAACGAGAGGCCGCGGTAGCCAACGAAGTAACGGCTCTCGAACAAGAGATTCAAGATTGTCAGGAACAGTTGCTTATTCTGCATAGGTTGAGGGCTTTGCGCGAGAAACGTCGTGTCTTGAGCTGAAAAAGAGAATCTAGATATCAACGCGTCGGTGAGGTAGGATATTGTAGAGCATAGAACGTTGTAGAGTCGGATGTTTTTCGTAACTTGTTTGGAATCAAATACATTTGTAACACCCCTTCTTCATATCATGCATTCCATAAAGAGAGTCAGTTAAATACTTAAAATCGAATCTTGTTGTTACTTAATAACATAATACATCGTTAGGTCTTTTTAAAAGGAATAGCTTCATCAATTAATCCAGGTTACACTATCTTGATCAATCGGAATTTGATTGCTTAAACTTGATTCTTAATGTGCATATGCTCTGAATACGTGCCTGATGAATTACCACTTCTTCAATCGTCGGCTCAAATGTTTCATGCCTGCCTCAAAGAATGAATTTACAAAACTTGAACTTGATCTTTCTTGCGTGGGAACCTGATGTATTTACTAATTCGTTAAAAGCTGGACATTATTTTATTTTGATCCTTCTCCCTCATGTTCATTAGTTACTTCGTCGGGATGTTATGGATCCTCAATCCTTTAAAAGTCTCTCCTGACACAAGAGTAACTCGTTTCATTACTGACTCACGTTTAACACGAAAATAAAGATCCAAATCAGGAACTTCACCACATAATCAGTAATTGTGTGGCAATGTCAATCGATTGTAATAAATCTAGAGAGAACAAAAAAGTAATTCAAAGATAAATCAGCTTGATAAAATGACCATCGAAAGTAGTATGGATCCTCGTTTAATCTCTCTCTCCATTAATAAATACTGACTATGCGCGCGAAAGAAGACGTAGAGTACATTCAAACAAAGTTTAAATCTCGATCTGTAACAAAGAATGCATACTCCCTGCATATATACTACCCCCCATCATCACAAACACAAATAGATAATCGTACCCCCATACTGTACTGACAAACGATGAGTAGTCAGTGTAATCTTGCGTGAACAAACCAAACCAAATCTTCCTCCTTTAACTAAGAATATTGTTGGCGTACTCTTGCTCATTAAAATAAGACGCACCAACAATGCTAGGCCCAAATGCTCTCCCCTTTAACTCTTTCTCGGCATTGCAAGCATCTGCCACTGTTTCGTATTCTAGAAAGATCTTCTTAACGGCAGTCGGTGCATAACCATCCTGTATTGTCGTTTCAAGTTATGTCACGCATTAGATATAAATGAAGCTGTTGTTCAGGCATTACGCAAAACAATACACAAACAAGCAAAATAAAAGTCTCACCTCATGTCTAGGTATTTTCATAGACAACAACTTGCCATACTTGCCCGCCTCCTCTCTCACTTCTTCCTCTAAAAACTTGCGATCTTCATCCGATCGCAAATCTTCATCCATTACCATGTTTAGCAATACCAAAATACGAGTCGCCTCTGCTCCGGCTTGAGGTTGTGCTCCTCCTCCTCCGTTCAATGCCATGTCAAGAGCGGAGGCAGCAGCATTGGCCACTGCGAGGGGATCCGTCACCACCACTTGCTGCTGCTGTTGTTGCATCATGACGTTGCCACCACCCCCACCAATAGCGGCATTCAACAAGGCATCGACATCCAACCCATCCACGACATTGGCAGGAACCGCCTGCTGGGCCGCAACGGGAATCATCGTCCCACCTCCACCCCCACCTGCCTGCGGATCGGCCACCTTGGCCGTAAGTACCTTCCCCCCACCCATATCCATCCCATTCAACCCCATAACAGCAATCGGCGTAACATTCGTATCGGCATACTCCACGAAGCAATACCCCTTGGACGTAATTGCATTCGCATCATTCTTGACCAAATGAAACGCCTTGACAGCCCCGAACGCCGATAACAGTTCCAACACTTGAGAATCCACGAGATGATAGGGCAGTCCACCGATGAATATCTTGTTGGGTCCATCCTGTACCGTCTGCGATACAATACCAATCTTGGACGTGTCGAATCGCGGCATATTCGCTAAACTAACCCCACCGCCCAGGGGACCATTCGTCATTAACGCCGGATTGTAATCGTTGGGTCGTTTAATTTTTACTTTACCACGATTCAACACGTCAATGCCGTCGAATTCCAGTAACGCCGATGTGATTTCCATGGTTGTGAATTCGAGGAAGGCAAATCGTCGTTCACGGTTAATGTACACCGAAATGATGGGATCGTTATCAACATACTGCGATTTATGACTGTTGTGATGTGGATCATTGGGATCGATGATTATGGTATCACGAATGGCATCGCGGAAGAAGTCGTGGACTTGTGATTCGGAAATGCCATCGGGAATGTTCCCGACGTAAAGTCTTCGAGCGTGACGTGTTTGCGTGGGTTGGACGGTGGAGGGGTTGGAGGAATGGAGGGTCCCGCCGACGAGGGAGTTGTATTGAGAACGTGCCTCTTCCTCGGCTAGTTGTTGGGGTGTGGGTTGTACGTCGAATGGTTTGGGGCGTGTGAGACGTTTTTCACGACGGGCGGCTAGCCATGATCGTTCTTCTTCGTAGGAACTGTTGTTGTTGTCGTCGTTATTGTTGTTGTCATTAATAAATTAGGTATTTGATGAGAGTGTTAGTGAATGAGTGATGTTGTTTTTAGAAAAAGAGACGAACAATGAATAATCTGTAAGGGCACAATCAAGTCCAATCTCAACACAGATGAACAATAATAGCAAATAGTGCACCCCAAAGATTATGACGTTTCAGGCAATTAATTGGTTGACAAAGTAATCTTGGAATAATAGCCATCCCATCCTTGATAAGCACAATTCACAAACCTTTCATGACATGTAATATACATTCCAATAGCCCAAGCCTGGAAATAAAAAGCCCCACCCCTTCGAACTGAAAGGAACATGAACACCAAAAAAAGTCAAAAACAAAATCTCCCCAGCTGAATTAGCCTCTATGAAGTATTGAGCAAGGTGTTCCAAAAAACCTACACGTAATCTTTTGTAGTATGTTTGTCATTCAACTAAAAGAAGCACACACACACACGTCATCATCATTGAGAAACCCTCTTCGCCAAACAGCCATTCTATTCACCACAGTTATTTCAAACAAACCATTCTATTCATCGCAATCAATAGAAAAAAGAATCATCTAAAAAAACAAAACAAACAAAACACAGACTCACTGGAAATAAATTCCCGATCGATTGCCCCCGCCGCCTCTTCTGCCGCCTCTCCTATCATCACGACCGCCCCTCCCGTGATGACGTCGATCGTCGCGTCGTCGATCTCTGCGATGATCGTAGTCGTCATCCTCTCTTTTTGTTTGAATATAAAAGAAGAAGGAGAGAGCGTGAGAAGGCCTCTCTTGAAAATCAAAAAGTGCGTCATGACACAAAATCAGTTCTCACCGTCTGCTGCTGCGATGATCATCACGATCTCTCGATCGAGAGCGGCTTCGACGGGCTGCTGCACCGCTGCTGCTGGTTAAGGTGTCGTCGCCTTGATGGAAATCTTCCTTGGTCATCCATGCCGGTTTGTTCACGCCCGCTCCTCGACCCAGCGACATGGTTGTTTAGTTTTTTGTGTGGTTGCCGTAGATAGACGCAATAGGTACGTAATAGCCGTACCTAATAATAGCGTAAAATGTATAAGCCGTAAGTATCATCTACTAAAGTACCATATCTACCGTATCAAAGAGTGATATTACATGCCAGATCAGCACATTGGTAAAACATTTCAGTCCCAATGACGAATATGACTTTCATACACGTGGTTTTATATATTATAGACGTGCCTTTACTCAACTATTGGTATTGGTTCAGGTGATGGACTTATCTATCTTGCAGTTGAAGACTTTTGATTACATCTGATACATTGAAATGCGTAGAGCTAAAGTGGGGAGAGTTGGAGCTCTTCCGAATGACAAGCAAAAATGATGACAGTGGCAGCAAAGACGGAAGGTTCTTGATTACATGAGGTGCGACAACAACAACAACAACATGAATTGGTCTGTTCATCAATTCGTACAACTTCTTCTACAATGATTGATCTTATGCACAAGTATAGTAGGTGTCTAAAGATATAGTAAACTCAATCCAGTTATCTATTCATTTGTCCAAATGTTTTATTACTTTTCTTACGTGCTGTCTAGAGTCGGCGGTGGCATTATACTATGATTCAGACAAATATGTTGAGCCGTCTTATTGAACAGAAAAGTCAAGCTGTTAAGAATACCAATCAAGCCCATTCATGCAATAGCTGGTTGCTGGTCATTCAAACCTAATGTATCCATGGATTTTTGTTTTGTCAGAAGTATCAGTCCAACTTGAAAGCCAAGAGTAAAGTTACGATCAGCAGAGCCGCCTCTATCTATTACAGCATCAGCGGTCTCCGAACACCTAGAAACAAACAAAATTAGCCACAAATCTCAACTTAATCTTTAACTGAAATGTAGTGATATCATTCTGTTAACCATAGATCTATTGTACAATAAATCCATCTACATCAAGATATAAAGCCATTGATGCGATTCAAAACAGTGCAATATGATTCCTCCATTAGCCGAGAAAAAGAAGTATACTATTTGATTAGCAATAACACCACTCAAAGAATCAGAATAAAAATAAAAAGTAAGAAACGGCACCACAATCCTTTACAGCTGAGACCCTGAAGGTCCAAGGAGTAAGCTGAAAGCTGAGAATGATGTATCCATACCGTGGCATTGGTGCTGTAGTCGTTAGTCTGCAGCGAAAGGCGACAATGACTGATACCACATTCAATCACTTTGGGTGCCCTGCTCCGTTCTGACATGGCATTCACTTTGAGCGTTGAAGTTGAAGAATGCCAACCCCATACCATACCCCATCCTCTTAAATCCAGCTTTTTGGTGATGCAAAATAGAAGACGACTGCCGCGTCTTTTCTATGATTGTCGGCATTGAGCGTTGAAGCACCAGTTGAAAGTTGAACTTAAGTTATTTTGGCCGGATATTCATTGGGGTGGCCTTGGTTTGGCTTATGCGATTGGAGTGGAGCCATGCGGTGGCGGCTGGGGCGGTGGACGGAGAGGAGCCAGGTTGGGAAGGAGGAGCAAGAGGAGTGGACGGATGACTCTTATTCAGTCGCACTCTTGGTCGTTGTTTTCTTGAACGGACTCTGGACGGACTTTGAGCAGACTTTGAACAGGCCAGCAACAGAACGTACTTTGAGCGTACTTTGGATAACTACAATGTTGTCATTTGCTTTTACAATGTGCAAGGACCACTGGTCAAAACAGTAATGACTTATAGAATCGCACCAGAAAGTGTGATGCTAATTATATCAGTGATAATTTCATGCGGATACTGCCCTTGAGCGGGTAACCTAGGGAAATGGCTCACAGATCAGATAAAGCTGAAAGAGCAGCTGCATTTTGTACCAAATTCGATTCTGATAGGGTACATATTTTTTGGATTAGTGTTGAGGCTAAATTGTGGTTGGCACGCATTGACAAAGACGGGCAAGCTCTTTTTCACTTAATTGAAATTGAAATTTGCCAAAAGAGATGGCATTGAAGATTTGTAGTGCAACATTGTGTGCAAATCTAGAGAATTTTAAGAAACAAGAAACTAGGAGTTAATGTAAAAAAAGGTATATTTGGAGAGATGACGAGGGTATATATCTAGGAATTACTAATGCAATGATTTCATATGTGTAAATACTAAAGTAATATTTTTGCTTTACAGATGTTTGATGTTTGTTGTAATAATAATAATACTTGATTTGCATGTAGTTGTTACCAAGCTTGTTCTTGTTGAGCTGAAGTTTTTCGTTGCCAATTAGAACTAGTAATTGCTAGGTCAAGACAATATCACAACAAGAACCTCCTGGACGAGGGCCTTTTGACATTATTACTGTTAAGATTTTTTTGATCATATACAGTACTCTTATGGGTGTTGAAGTAATCTCTCTTCTCAATGATGTAAAATTTATATGGATCTCCTGGAGCTACTATTTCTCAATTTTACAAACTACAAACACAAAGTAACTGGAGGAGGAATTGGTGAGTTATAACATCAAGTAAATAAACAAGATATTTTCTGAAGGTTGATTGCTACATTCAGCTGAGCTGACTCTGTAACTCTCTGTAACTTGAGTTCAATAAATTAGTAACTTATGACATCAAGTAAATAAACAGGATATTTTACATTCTGTTGTGCTCTTCAGCTTTTAATGACGCACTTACTATTACTATTAAAATGAATTAAATGACAATCAGAGAACGGCAATAAGTAACATAATTGTAGTGAAAAAAGTAAAACCTTACATTGTATCACAATACAATAACTAAGTTATGGTTCTTCAAACCAGATCAAACATGCCCCGACAAGTTCAAACTAAAGACACGACCAACCTTCAGCCTCGATCCCATAATTGTCTTTACGATAGTAAACATAGTAACTTGAACAATTCTTGGAGCAGCATAAGTCACAAGCTTCTTTAATATCACGAATCACCGATTTAAATTCTTTAAGATCATACCCAACCGGAAGACACGTGTCAACATCATCGCCCCAAGGGCTGTCGTATTGGCGAAGGTTCGGCTTCATGGTGACATCCTTTTTATCAAGATGAATCTACTTGAAGAAAAGTTATCGAAATGGTTTGGATAAGGGTAAATAGATATTCTCGTCCAAAAGAAACGGTCTGGCCAAATGCAGCTGGCATAACTAACCTTATCCTGGATGTCTTCAACAATCTCAGAGAATGCTTCAGATGCAGCGACAGTTAGATGCAGCGACAGGGGCAAAGTAGGCAGAAGACACAACGGCTGCAACGAAAGCGAAAGTAAGCTTCATGATAGGCACAAAGTTGAGTTGCTTTTTCAAGAAGGACGATTGTTAAATAATGAAATCTGAACCGAATGAAGAGAATGAATCGAATATAATGATGGATCACTGGATGCAGATCTACCTTTGATCACCAAACTTGATAAACGCGATCTTTATTTCCTCCCTGTGATTGAGTATGTGATCTTGAACCATTATGTCAGTAACTTTTGACATGGACTGGTAACCGCGATGAAAAAGTGCTTCGCCTCATCTTCTAAAAATTGAAAACGCAGCACTAGCACGGCATTTAGTCAAAGTCACATGTCCGAGAATCTGACCATGGTCAGACTGATGACAGGTCCAAGATTGGCCAATTCGTGTTGAGAACGATCGATTGATTTATATTGCTGCTGCTGCGGACCATCATTGATCCTCTTTATGTCGTTTCCACGCGCTGTGCGGTTTCTGACGGGACAACGTCTTCAGACATTTTTGATTTTGACGCCTCAGTCGTCTGATGCTGCCGCGATGATCATCGTGCTCCCTCGATCGAGCGCGGCTTCGACGGGCTGTTGCTGCTGCTGCTGCTGCTGCACCGCCGCTGCTAGTTAAGGTGTCGCCTTGATGGTAATCTTCCTTGGTCATCCATTCCGGTTTGTTTCGCCCGCTCCTAGGGCGGTTGCGGTATTAGGCCTGTGGGTTTTGCCGGCGTGTCGGCGTGCCGACATGTGTCGCCAGAGCCGAGAGAAGAGCAAGGAGTCACGTGGATTTTTATATTTACTACATTTTTCAGGTCGTGTGGTTTTTTTGAGGTCTTCTAGATTTTTTACCGCCCTTCTAAATAAAATTACCTGCTTACTAAGAAAAATTTCCTAGAGGTCTGAACGCCTGTCTTTCACGTAGCTTTTCAGCAATTACGCTCCACCGATCGAACAATGGAGCAGCAAAATCCGGAACCGATCACTCTCGACGGCACTCAGGCACACGCCACCATCATCCCTTCCGATGATGATCTGCGTGCTGTCTTAGTAAGCTCTAAGCAAGATGCCATTTGCAAGCTCCAAGCTAAGAAGGATATATTGTCGAGACTGTGCCAGTCGAAAAAGGAAATCTACGAGCTGGCAGACTTTTTCGATGTCACCAACAACACCAATATCAAGGATACTTTAACACGACTCATCCCTGAGAGCGCCAGCAATGCCAAGAAGATGGACAACAAAACCGCTTCAACTACTCTGGTGGGTATGTTTGAGCCAATGCGTATGTTAAGGGAATTTTCTGTTGAGCAGGATAAAGCCAAAGCCGGAGTGTCAACTCGTGGAGCCACTAACGGTACTGCCAGCCGAGTAAATATTGCATTAAAGCGGCGAGATGATGTGATGGAGGAAGTGGAAAAGCTCTTTAGGGATGCAGAGAGGAAGGCCAGAGAAGAAATAACCAAGAAGACCGACTCGTCCTCGGACTTGCCTACTCTTGCCATCACACGGGCATTTAGAGACATGGTGTACTGTCTTGAACTGGCGCCAAGGGATCCAACTGACCAGGAATGCCCTTGGTGTTATCACAAGAGTCTCAATCTCACTAAGAATATTGAAGAAGTTGTACGTGCAAATGATCGAAAGAGACATTTGCATCAAGAAGCACATCGTGTTTGGAATGAATTTCTGACTGCCAAAGCAGACGCTGATGCTAGTGGGAGGGCGGCACCACCTCCTCCCAAGAACCCTAAGAAACCATCGACATACATGACCCGTGCTCCGTCTGAACAATGTGGTAATTTGGAGTCACCAGTTGTAGTTTGCACTTGTAGTACATCACAGTGCTGTCAGGTTGGAAGTGACAGGTCTTCAACGTGTCCTTGGAAATGCCGTGTAGATGGAAAAGAGAATGGACCTAGGTATGAATGGGTAAATGGGAGATGTTCATGCCCTCGGTGTCAGTGTACCTGTATTAGGGCATTCAACTTGTCCGCTCGACCTCAACTGGCTTTGCGTATGGCACAAGGGCAGATGTCTAAAACTGTTGTTCGCCCAGAGATTGAGACACAACAATTCATTCAGCATGCACTGGCAACATCTGCACAGAGTACTCACGATACAATGGCTGCATATGACAAGAATTCCCGCCGTAAATCAACTGCTGAAGAAAGAGCCAAAGTTGAGAGTGATTTATTTTGGAATCATGCTGCACATAATATCATCAAAAGTGGACCTAGCATGGCTGCTAATACACGTGCCTTTTTGGGTGGTGGATTTGGTACAGGTACACTTGTGACACTTCCCAGTGGAAATTCATTCAATACAAGGTTTGTATTCAATTTTGGCTTGTGATAAGTTTGTGTTGTCTCTCATTTCTCTGTGCTTGTTTCAAGAGCTCTCTCTACATCAAAAAAGAACTTACACAGCAACAACAACAGATTACAACAACTACCGGCTGCTAGTGCTGCACCATCATACAATGCCGGAATGATGGATAACCTACATCCTGACTATAGATCCCCTAGTGAACAGTTCCTTCGGGCTTCTTCAAATCATGTCCATCCTGCTACAATGATTCTTGATATGGCTTCTGATTCTATCTCGCGGGAGCGTTCTTCTGACGATGAGCTCAAGCAAGCAAAGGCTGCGAGTCTAGAAACTGCTCAACAGGAAGCTGAAAGGATTAAGTTTATGGAGGACCAAGATTTGCAACAAGCCATCCAGTGCAGCATGAGTACTGCTCATAATTCTTCCTTCACAGAAGAAGAAATTGGCAATGATTGGATGTTTCAGGATGAGGATGAGAGAGAGCGACGTATTGCCAAAGCCAAAGAAGCTCGAATTGAAGCTGGGCGCATGAAGATGGTGGATAGAGTTTTGGCGAAGAACACTCAAAATATGCACCTACACAAGAAGAAGCGTGATTTAGACACTCCAGAGAAGCGGCAAAGGAGGGAGGCGAAGAAGTTGGCAGTCAAAATGGGTAGTAGCAAAGAGGTAGAAACTGTGCTTGTTCCTATTCTCCGTAGCAAAATGATCCCTCCAAGTCAGGAAGAGGATTATGAGAGAGGAATTATCAAAGATGTGAACGGTAAGCCGTTTGATTCGCAGAGTATAGTGGAGCGTCTACAAGAATATCATGGTTCCGATTCTTCTTCTGATTCTGATGTCGATCTAGATAAGAAGCCTAAAAGCAAGAAAAATTAGTAGGTGTGCAAGATGCAGCAACACCGAATCTGTCAGACTTTTCAAAAAGTCTGACAAACGTACTACATAGTACTACATAAGCAATTACATAGTCATAACAACTTCTTCTGTAACAGTTATTTCTAAACTCTCCAGTAACCACAGTGGATGAAGTAATTCACAAAAGATGGGATTGAACCAACTGCGTTCAATATTTCTTGACGAAGGGTTGGCCCATCGGTGATATTATGCATGTTTAGTGTTAGAGTTAGAATACTTTGTACCGTATTGAAAACATACTCAATTGGTCCGTCAATGGGATGGTATGGGGCACGAAATGCAAGTCTGTGTCCAGCTTGAAGAGACATACTTAGTATTATAACATGGTTGAGATATAATTGCAAAACATGATGAGGAAAACGTACCATTGTAAATAAGGGCGGCCATCTGTCGGCTATGATGTGAGTTCAAATTGTCCATGATAAAGCATCTACGTCTCTGTGGAGTTGCTGGTCCAATGTCATTCAATATGCGCTGAATAAAATCAACCATTCTGTCATTCGTAGTGCCTCCTTCAATCCAAATATCAGCCCATCGTTCAGCTTGAACAGATCCACTTACGGCAAGGAGAAGGTTGTACTTTTCCCCTTTCTGATAATTCCCTGCTTGTTTGACTCGCTCCCCAATAACAGCCTTGCCAATATGTCTATCAGCAGTAATAGAACAGATGCCACATTCATCTAAGTCAATTAAATCTTCGCGGCGAATGTCAGCTATGCCATAGGGATAGGGCATATTCCAGTACACCCATCTCTTGGCCTGATTAATAGGTCGTAATGCATGCCAAGCAGTTGTGCTCCCTCGCTTCCTTGTTAACTGAATACGATCCTCCGCTTTAGTGATTTGAGAGCAGGAATAAAATCTGAAATTCCAAGCACCATAGTTTACCCGATAAAGGAATGCATTTATTTCTGCCGCAGTTGCCTTGGGAAATGCAACTCTATAGAGAGCAAGATAAAACAGGTTGTAGTCACGCAGCACTATTGCCCTGTTATTACCAGATCTCTTACATGCTCTGTAAGTGCCGTAGAGTCTCTCAAAAAGATCCCATCTACGTTCTGTTCTCAACGAGGGATAAAGATGCTGATGGCGGTGATCTTCAAAGATGGCATGATTGGAGAGACCAAGATCGCGTACGCTCATGACGAATTGGCGAAACTCATGTGAATATGGTTCGCCCGTCCCAAGAGAAGGATGAGGAGCGATGTCGCGAAATGTTTGTGGAGGAGGCCTTTCGTTCATTGCGGTGGTTATCCCTGAAGGGCTTTAGCGTGAAACTACCTGAGAAGTATTGAGATGTGAGAGCAACAATAGGGGAGAGTACAACTGTTTTATTCCCATTACTCACCGTGGTGGCTGTATGCCAATGTGCTATTCGTTTGAGGACATGATCAATGTTAAGTGTTGTTATGGGTTGACAACACTTAACCGGACGAGATGAGGCAAAAAGGAGGCGGCCGAACATCTAGGAATTTTTTTCTAGAAGATCGGGATTTTTCTTTAGAAGTGCCGTGATTTTTCTCAGAAGCAGGGTGGGGGGCCACACGACCTGAAAAATGTAGTAAGTCACCACTAAAATCTATTTCTACCTAAAGGATTGTCTATTACGGTAGATAGCCTGTTTACCTGATCGTGCGGTCTATTATCCCAGCACGGGCAACAGCACAGCAAGTTACCAGACACAGCCACAACAAGATTAACAGTCTTGTAGAGGAGACAAACAACATCCTTCTCTTTTCATCTTTTAGACGCTTCTATTTTCGATGGTAAGTCTAACTGCTTCGGGCTTCGAGCAGTTGCATAAAACATAAAACAAACTCCGTCAATTTTCATTCACATTCATACAATCAACAATGTATCTCACCACCGCTCTCAACGCTCTTTTTCGTCCCGTTTACTTTGCTGGTCCTCGTCACATGTTTGGCGAAGAGTCTGAATCTCCTGACCTTTCTCGTCTCGTTTTTATCTCTGTAACAACCACTCCCGACACTGATAACACCGACACCGATGCCAACACTTGCAAAAATGAGGTCTTGGGATTCGTCCCTGAATGGTGTGCGTCCCCCTCCCGAACCTACTGCACATGATTACGCCATGTTCAAGTACCCAACCTGCCCTCCCAAACCCACGAAGCACAAGTCGCCTGCTCCTGGATGGACAGTTGTTGCTCTTTGTAGGCCACGTTGTACGTTGTGAGCTGAACGACGAAGGCGAACTGGTGTTGGTGTTCTACTACTACACTGACGGCTCGCATACTCGTTGGTTTCCTCCTCCTCCTCCCTCATCTTTCTGTGCATCGACATCAGCGGATGTGGACGATGCAATTGATCTTACCGGTACGAGTAAATCTGATGGATTGAAAAGTGCCATGACGATTCTTACGCCAAAGAGATTTCAGGAGATGTTCCAGATGAAGGGATGGGCATCTCTTTTGAGGATGCGGATTCCTCTGAAGTAGAGGAGGTGGAGTTAACCTCTCATAAAAAAGACAATGATGTTGTGAGTTGTGAATATTATGATTTCTCAAAAGAAATCAACTCTTTAGAATCCATCTTTTTCAGATATTTTAATTTTACCACTGCAAAATTCAAAATTGCAAAGAGCAAAACTCGAATGGATCAACAACAACGTTTTATATTGCAACAGAAATTATAAACATTTTTTTTCATTTTTGGATTATTTTGTACCCCGAAACCTTACTAGCTCTAGACTTGAATAATGTAGTAATATCAAACACTCCAGTAGGCTGTCTCCTCCCGCAGTTATCAATGGTTGTTGCAGTCGAAGCCGGACAACTTTTCCTTTTTTGTCCTACCAGGTGTCATCAATGAAAAGGCTAAACTCAAACTCTCTCTACTAAAAATATCTATCTCCTCACTCAACTTTCTCCTCACTCAACACTCTCCTACTCTCCCCAGACCCTAGTTGGAGTGTCTGTTCACTGCGCCAGCAGTCTCTAGTTATACTTGATTAGTATAATTGTTAATAGTAATCTTATGTAAGTACGGTACCTTGTCGGCAAAAAACGGCAGATCCCAAACACAATTCTTACCATCGCTGTCATGGACGTCCCAGAGTACATCATCGCTGGCCTTGAGAGAAAGTTTTATGGTTGATGTTGATGTACTGGCGTCTCTACATACATTAATTGGCACAATATATAAAAACAAATAATATTATATTGCACAGTAAATAATAGCTTTGTAATTATTACAAATTTATTACTGCGACATAATAAACAAAGAGGGGGGAGGGCCATGCAGGTGATATCTGCCTCAATATTATCTTCCCCATGGCTTGTCGTTGACAACCCAAAAAATATCACGTGGAACAAAAAACAAAATCGACCACAGCAGACCGAATTCGACCGCTGGTGCGGCCAAATGGTCTGAGTGTAGCACTCATCCCATGTGGTAAATAACATTTAATTTGGTTCACCAGAGCTGTGGTGGCGCTTCGGCCACCATGAGTGTTTTTTTTTGAGTTGCTGGAATAGGTACCGCTCTTACATAAGTTCACTCTTAATTGTTATCAGACTCAAAAGGCGGAAATTTTTATCCTTTTGCCGATTTATTCATCATTGTCAAATCTCTATGTATACCTTGCTGAATACCACCAAAATTCTAATAAACAAAAGAGAGATTTTAAATATGTCTGAATTATTATTGGTGCTTTGAATAACCTTACTATATCCCTAGACTTTTAAAAATTAGCAGTAATATATACTTGATCAGTATAATTATTATTAGTACAAGGGGCCTAAGGCCTGTCAGATAATGGGTACCTCATGAGCAGCTTACCTAC
>JALLPH010000467.1:0-19394 GCA_036939855.1 Cyclotella choctawhatcheeana
CAAGTGTCAAATGCAAAGCCATATCTGAATACGAAGGAATTCAATGAAGCTGGAGTGAATGAAGCATTTCAGCAACTAAAAGAAAGGAGGACCAAGGGCAAAATAGTTTTTAACATATCATGAATCTAAAGCAGAGAAAACAATACCATACCCGATGATCAGTTCCAGGCAGGCCAGACAACTCTCCCTAGAGAGAACAATGGGAGCCAGCATGTTCATTTGCTACAATTCGACGAAGTGCAATGCCTCTACTGCGTGTCATGTCTGCGGCTATGGTAATCAACACCCATTTTACCAAAGCATAGTGTATGGTAGCAGATGACGAATAGAAAGTCACCCATTCCGTCTATCTAAAATAGACCTCCACACAAGTAATTGTGATAGCTGTGGGAGACCACCAGAGTTTTTGCTGAAGAACTTGAGATATTTTACATAATATAACAATATTAATATCTAAACGAGTCTATGTATTGTAACTTTATTCCACATCTTTGAAGAGGTCTGACTTGATCAGCAACTGAGGCTTTCGTCCATATGGGTCTTCCATAGAACTATAGGCACAACGATTCCCATGCGATGGAGCAATTCTGATGGATATTGGTCCCCCGCCAATAGCAATTTCTTTCACATCAATTTCGTACCAAGAGTATGGAGTTACCTCGCCCAATGTAGTCAAAAGGACGCCATCAGCACTAGGAGCTGTGTTCCAAGTCACTTTGTACTGACTCCATTCAGTATTGCTTGTGGAAACAAATGTTCCACCAGACGGTGAGCCATCTACAGCATACAGACGTAGAATGGCCTCTATGATGGTACCCTCTTCAACTGATGTCAGATCGAATCGAAGGAGACTGTTATAAACTCCACTACTTCCGTCGACTTTCAACTGACTATCTCGGCCAAAATTGCCTTCAGGAAACTCAATCAGAATTGATGCATCATCAGTAGGGTCAAACACTTCAAACCCTTCTGGTGATGGATCAGGAGGACTAAACTGCACGATCAACTTTGGTTTATGACTACTCTCTTTAGATCCATACTCAGCAGTACTGCTATGTGGAGAGGATACACGAAAACTAGCTGTACTGCCACCGATAACAGCATTGGTCACATCCATGTCGTACCACGAACCTCCTTCTACCTCATGCAACGATCCCAGAACTTTACCATCAGCACTGGGTGCTTGGTTCCACGTGACAGTTTGCTCATTCCAATTCGAATTCATCACTTCTACGAACGTTCCTCCAAATGCTGGATGTTGGTTAGTAGCATACAAACTGAGGATTGCATTTTTGACTTGCCCTTGAGGAATATCGGAGGCATCGAAGCGTAACAAGAAAGAATGCATCCCATCTTTGAGATCAGTCTGTAATTTGTTGTCAGAGCCAAAGTTCGAGTCAGGCTGCTGTAAAGTAATGGTAGCGTCGTCAGTGGGTGTCAGTACCTTGCGTTGACCTTCAACTGGGGTGAATTCAGCAAGCTCTAAGGTAATTTCAGGAGAGTGCTGGCCCTCTTTGCTGCTAAATGTGGCTTTATCCTCGTGATTACCAATGATACATATGCTCAATGGTCCACTTTCAGTGATTGATTGTGTAATATCGACTTCAATCCATTCATCTTGAACTACTTCACCCAGGGTTGTTATGATTTTACCATCCGGGGAAGGAGCATTTGTAAAGACGAGTTTGTCCTCGTTCCATTCAGTGTCTGTTGTCGTGACAAGAGTTCCACCTGATTTAGATGAATCAGTGACATACATACGCAATGTAGCACTTTGAATAGCATTGGTATTGATTCTAGAGAAGTCGAAACGAAGGTAAGTGGACTTGAGCCCAGAGTCTACATCAACTTTTAACTCCTCATGACGTCCAAAGTTCTTGTTTGATGCCTTCTTCCAAACGAAAGCGTCATCAGTAGGTCCGATCTTTAGAGTATTGATGGCCTTGGTGTTTTCCTGCATATGACTCGGTTCTACACCGACAAGCAATTGCGGGCCATTTTTATTGGTATTCTCCTTGGAGCTATACATTGCATTGTCAGTAGACTCAGAGACAATGCGGACAGCAACTGGACCATCTTCAGAAACTAGTTCAGTTATATCCACTTCAATCCATTCATCTTTTGCAATTGTGTTGACAACAGCTAATGGCTTCTGATTGAGGATCGAAGGTGCGCTGTCCCATGTAACAATATCCTCGTGCCAATCAGCCCTGCACGCGTAGAACTTGCCACCAAAATCTGACGACTGAGACACATACAACTTCAGTTTCGCATAATTCACTTTTCTCTCTTTAATACCTTGAACAAAGAACCGAAGGAGTCCATCAAAGCGCAAGTTTTGATCAATAACAATATAGTTATCATTCCAGTTCTCTCCAGGCTTGGCTTGTTGGACGTAAGCATCATCAGAAGGGTCAAAACGTAGAACTTCAGAAGTGTCTGTCATAAAAGCAGCTTCGGCACTATTAAGATTTTCCGCTTGATCTCTTGCGCTCAAACTTGCATACGTCGGATTCGGAGTCTTGGAATGGCCGTCCGTGTCACTTGCTGCGATCATGGGGGAAGGAACTGAAACTGGAGCAGACTGAACACTTCCAAACGTCGGACCAGGGGTCGCAGGGACAACTGGAGGCGGGGTAGGCGCTTTGGTATTACAAGTAACACTACTGGCCCAGTTGCAAATCGTTGATTCTTCGTCAAAAAGCGTACCAGAGGGACATACATCAATATCTCCATCAATCTTTCCAGCATTACAGTAGTAAAACTTGTTACATTCTTCAAATGGGACATAGCCTGAATATCCATCGGGGCAGAATTCAAAGCCGCATAAGTTTGTTTCAGAGGGCCAGTTGCAGATGCCCATTTGAGTATCAAAGTAAAGCCCTGCGCCACATTCTACCACAGAACCAGACATTTTCCCTCGACTGCAGAAGACAAAGCCTTCACAATTTTCAGTAGGGACTAATCCGTCTTCGCCGTTACAGTAGGCATCATCTTTATCGACGCCTGGAGCGTTGACTGGTGGTGTTACTGCAGTTGGCAAGACATCATTGGTTGCTGCGTTGGGTAGGATGTTACCAACGTAGGCCCTATTGATAAAAGGCAGCTCCTTGATCATGTCAATCGCCCACCACATCTGAAAGACCACAAAAATGTTTTGGTCATGAGATTCTTCTTTCCGCAAACACAAAAGATAAAAGAACTCACTGTGCCTCTTAGACATCTCTCACTGGAAAAATCCCTTTTCACCTTCCAACTCTGCTCCAGATCAAAGCTTACCCAAACCTTCTCATTGTCATACACAACAACCATCTCCATACTTCCAGTAACATCATTGAACAGCAAACTGTCGTACTTCTGGGTATCAACGTAATTTTCTTTTAATTCAAAGTAGGGGATGAATCCCAGTTCTCCACTGCAACCTGAGATGGCCCCACCAGTAATAGGACAACCTGCAGTAGTGCAGCTTCCATCCTCTAAAGCTACAGATCTTCCATAAGACGCTAAGCCCAGCACCAATTTTTCGGGTGGAACATATGTCAACAAGTAATCCACAGTTTCTGTAATGAATGGCATGTCGGTGTTACTCCCAGCGTTCTCATTCCAAGAGCCGTTGATATCGTAACTCATGATGTGGAACCAGTCTGTCGATGGTGCAAGATTGGCCAAGTCATAACCTTCACTCAGTTTCTCCTTGGATGCAGGTATAGCCACGGTAAGCAAGTACTGAGACCCAAACGCTTCTCGTAGGGACTGAAATAGCAGCACAAGATTGCCATAGTCTTCTGGGGTACCTTGACGAGTTACCGGATACTCCCAATCAATATCCAACCCATCGAATCCATGTTGAGCCATGAACTCAACACAACTTGATGCAAAGGTAGACCGTGCCTCTGGGGTACTTGACACTTTACTAAATAGACTTTGATCAAAGGTCCATCCGCCTACAGCAATTAATGTTTTGACACCCTTACTTTTCAATTGATTAAAGTCGGCATATGCGGAAAATTCGTCTACTACTCCATTGTAAGCGTCCAGTTTACCATCTCTGCTTATACCAGCAAAACTATAAATGATATGAGTTAACCCTGTGGTATCTATGGAATTGGGAAATACTGGATGACATGCCCGATAGCGTGCCCATGATTGGTAGTAGCCAATATGTACAAGAGGAGTGTTGGTAATGGGGCAGTGTGGGGGAAGCTGATTCGTCATTGATGGAGCAATATTATTATCTTGTTGCACATCAGGTATGACATTTCCTTGATTGTTTTCAGTGAAGGATGGTCCTCCCCCCGTAGCAGTCGCTGCGCCAACGACCATGCCAGGGCATGAGGTAACATCGGCAAAGCAACTCTCCCCGGCAGGACACCAAGTCGACTCCCCATCGGGACATGGGGTAGTGCACTGCGAATTGGCCGAACCCCAATCGGCACCGCAGTAATTATGTACTTCTTGACTTCTTCTACTAGTTAGTCTCCTCGTTTCATGTATAACATTATTTAAGAGTGGAGTCGTGTCGGTGAGCTGGTAGCCGCCCCATCGTGTGTAATTCAACGTGGACTCCATGGCAGTAGTGTATGGAGCACTGCTACCGCTATCGCCTATTCGACCTGTGGCAGGTTGGAGTAATAGCCAACTGGTGAGTATGAGACGATTTAGATGTTGAACCCGTTGGGAGAGGGGTATGCCATTATTTTGCCTGTGCTTATTGGTCTTCATCTCAATTAAAATCTGTATTATTTTCGACAAGTATTTGCGTTGATGTCAGAAGGGTTGAGTATTCTTATGCTGATTTCAAGGACAAAGAGGCTGCTGCAGTTCTAGAGAGACAACATAACAGGTTTGTTTCGACAATAACGCCATCGCACCGTTCACCGTTAGCAGTTCATGATTCAGCACGAATCATTTTCATCCAAACGCATCTCTCGCGCTTCGTGAGCTGTTTGCGGGTCTTCTATGCTGTCTTCTGTCTTGTGGCTGTACGATCACACATCGAAAGCGTCTTGGTCCTTTTTCGAGGCTGGTCGCGGGCTGATTTGAATGTAGGATTCGCGTTTACTCTCACTCTGACTGTACTCAGAACTGAGTAGGTATCTACTGAGCTCCGAACTCTCTTATCTACCTTTTAGAGACTGTCTTACCATAAAATACCTAGGTACTATTCGTTTGGTCTTACAACCCAATACAACCACAATGTTAATACCTGGTATGTGTTGTTAGATGATTTCTGCAGGTACCAACCAAGATTATTGATGATGATTAATTCTAAGCTGATGCATGGTTGGCATTCCAATACGTTGAAATAATAGCTACGGACCAACACAGGTGAGGTATTGCATGACATGGTTTGAATTTAAAGGTGAATAACCTCTTTGAGCCAGAGACCAGAGATGAGATCAAGAGTGAATATTTGATTTTGTGTTGTCATCCTGAAATATGAGGTCAAATGATGAAAAGCAAAAGAGCAGTGTGAATTGGTGTTGCAATAAGAATAAGTTGAGGGTGTGGGTTGAGCACTCGAACAATTGATGAGCATGAAAATCACCTGTCACAGAGAAGCATTATTTCTGGATTGTTGTCAGGGCAGGTATTAGCTGGACACTTCCATTAAAACCCCAAACCCCACTTAATTTCATCTCTCTCTCTCTCTTGTGTTTGAGTATCTATTGGTGCCTGATCGGTTTCTTTTTAGAGATGTGTCAAGTTTGACAATGCTTTGCACTAAAGTATTGATTCCTATGTGCAAATTCGTCCACAAAAACCGTTCAAGTGCAGGAGACCAGGACTTGGTAATCATTCAACACCACCATCCACATCCACAGTCGACAGCAAGATCGACAGCAAGCACTTTCATTACGTGTAATTGTTTATTGTTTCAGATTGTTTCCTCACCGGTCATCGGTGTCGACCAATACCAAACAACCCAGTCTGCAGGAAATAGATAGGATGAGTTGCAGTTACAGGGGACCATACGGCTACAAGTTTGAGCGAGATTTAGCTCCGAAAGAACTTCCTACGCTGAAATGGAAGGAGCAGTTAGATTCGTCTCGTATGCAGGAAGATTTCACAAGTCATTGTGTTCGTACTCGCGAGTCATCGGTGTCCGTAAATGCTGAACCTCCCAAGTCCACATCATTAGATAGGGTAAGCTACAGGGGGCCATACGCCTACAAGTTTGAGCGAGATTCAGCGGCGAAAGAACTCCCCACAATGAAATGGAAAGAACTGTTAGATTCGTCTCGTATGCAAGAAGATTTCACTGCTACGAGCAACAAGAATGTAGCACGAATTGGATTGAAAAACGTGACGAAGCTGTTCAAGAAGGAGGCCGAAGCAGGTAGGATGATAGCGCATGGAAAGAGAGTACCGCTTGGCAATAACGTTTCATCCAATATCAATGGTATGCAGGAGAATAATCTAAAAAAGAAGTGTGAATCAAAGCGATTCCTCAAAAAGATACAGAGCAAGTTACCAGACCTTTGCTAAAGATATTATGTAATTCGAAGGTATCACCCTTATTTGATTGTAGTGCTTGCCACATTTTGTAGAAATATTAAACAAGTATATTGTACACAGAAATAGTCAGTGTAAACAATAGCACTTCTGACCAATTTCCAATCGAATTACTCGGTGCATTGGTATTGGATCGTACGTTTGAAAATGTACACAAATTGTTTGGTCGGTACATCTCAGTATGGTAATGAAACGCATCATAGCAAGACGATTGGACGAACGTACTTGCTCTGCCCTATCTTCTCGTCCCTTGGTGTTGTAGTTAATTAATTTCTTCTGATATACTATCGCAGTATCTCGCCTACAAACTTAATGTCAACAGTGCATGATGTTCATATTACCACGAAACACAGCTTTTGTTAGATTAATGATTGAGCTGTATACTTCTATATAAATACATCATTTGTGATCATGTGGCCTACAACATCGAACATCACCAGAGTTTTCTCCATTCGAGATCTCAACAATGACTCTACACTTTCATCTTTAGTAACCCGACTTGCCAGACTTTCCTGAGCCATATCCATCAGAACCTGACTTTCCGGACTTGCCCGAGCCATACCCACCCTTTCCAGACTTGCCGTAGTAATAGTCATCATCATAATAACCCTTGCCGGACTTACCCGATGGCGAAGGAGAAGGAGCGGGAGGGTAGACGGGTGTAGGCACGGGTACATAGATGTATTTGATGATGGGTGCAACAGGGCGGCATCGCGGACGGTAGTATCCACCCTTGGATCCCTTGCCTGATTTGCCGTATCCGTACGAACCGCTCTTGCCACCTTTGCCGCCGTATCCGTACGAACCGCTCTTGCCACCCTTGCCGCCGTAGTAACCTCCCCAGTTGTAAGTGGGTACCTTGGCCCAGTAGCCTCCGCTTCCCCATGAAGATCCGGTCCAATCATTAGTGGATGGGTTCCAGCCGGTCCAATCATTAGTGGATGGGTTCCATCCAGTCCAATCATTGGTGGAGGGGCTCCAGTCATCTTCTGGCGCAGGGGGGCTCCAGTCATCTTCCTCTGGTGGGCTCCAGTCATCATAGGAAGGGCTCCAGTCGTCGTAAGTGGGGTAGTATCCGCCCTTGCCTGATTTGCCGTATCCACCGTAGCCGCCCTTGCCTGATTTGCCATATCCACCGGAAGAGCCAGACTTGCCACCCTTTCCGGAGTAGCCATCTCCGTCCCATTGCAGGTTACGAGCATGCTACGTGTGTCGGGTGACGATTTAAATACAGCAGAGCGGATAAGTCAGAAAAAATGGTCATCGTTGTTGTAGTGCACACACACACATCATCATCTTCTTCTTTCTCACCTCCGAATTCTCAAACTCCTCCTCAGTCATAAACTCGGCACCGCTCAATTTGAATTGTTCAAACTCTTCCTCGGTCATGGTACCGCCCTCTTGGAGTCCGCGAAGTTCCAACTCTGATTTGGTCTGTTCGGCGGCGGCAGTTGCCAACAGTGTTAGTGCAAAGACAGTCTTCATTATTGTGAATGAGTTAATGTGTGTAAGATGTAACGGTGCAGGTGCAGGTGCAGGATGTGGAGATGTCCTTTGTGTGGTTGTGATAACTGAAAATTATGAGAGCGTTACTGGTAATCCTTGGATCTAGATTTGATGATTGTACAACGATCGCATTGCCACAGTTTACAAACACGCTGACATGAACTTCCAATGAATGGCCGATCAACCGAAATTCATTCCAGACGTTTCAGGCATGTTGGTGCTATTGTGCGGCAAGACTTGTCTTGCAAAGCAAAATGGACGGTGGACGAATAATGATGCGCCTTCCTCTGCATGCCGATTGCCGATCCGATGCCGAGCCGTGTAAAAACGCCGATCGGGCCAGTGGCATCCACAGTGCCCTTCAGACTCAAGACTCAAGACACAAGACTAAAAGGAGTGACGCGAATTTTGTCTTCTTTAGAGGGCCGATCCCCGCCCCAAGGCAGGATCTTTCTTACTTCAGCTACTAGTTAATTGATCTGCCAATCTTTTGCCCACTAATACGACGTGGCTATTGGCGGGACAGCTTTTATTTTGTACCCGTTTTCACTTTTATTCTTTACAAACTTGTACAAACAGCAAAAAGATAATTGGGTACAAAGATCCGATCTTTTTTGTCTGCACCTCACGCGAAAGACGCGAGCAACAATGCAAGGCACAAGGCACCCGCCCAACACAACCATCAAATCTCATCATCATCGGCATGCGGATAGACAAGTAGTGTTCAGTAGAATGCATCATCGGATCGCATCGGCAAGATAGAGACTGCTCTTCCAACTTCTTATCTTGTAAACAAAATGAAAATGGATGCTGACGTCTTTCTCTCTAGAGTAATTAAGTCTCTTTTGATTCTAGATGACGTGGCTGTAACAGCCGACACAATGCAATTAAGTCTCGGCTTTGGTTTACAAGTTTACAGTAAAGTCCTTAACAATGTAAAATCTCGGCATTCCATTGGCCTGGTTGGAGCATAAGAGCCCCCCGCCTTACGAAAGCGGCGAGAAATGAAGATCAAGCACATCTCTTTATCTTCGTGACAACTGAGTTCATCACACGGAAGATTGTCTCATAACAACACCAACTATCAAATTAACGGTCGTAATTCATCTTCATTTGTCAAAAGTCTATCAGGTTTCTGCACCATCGTATACATACACTACATCAAACATCACACTACTTCTTCTTGATATACAATATGAAATCAATCTACACAATACCATTGATGGCAGCACCGGCCATTGCAGCATCGACAGAATACACACCCGAGTTTGTTACCAAGAGTGAACATGAGATTCGACAGTTTACAAGTTTTGATGCGGTGAGTTAAGCTACAGATCATGTATGATGCGATACAATGTGTACCATTCGCCTCTACATGTTCCCAATGACATTGTACACCGTACACCGTTTCATCTCTATCGTCAAATTATTTCCAAAATACTCCAACTAATTCGTGTCTCTCGCTATTCTATCATCATCTGCGCACACATCACAGTCACGACGTCTAGGCAAAGGCTCCAAAGGATACGGATGGTACGGTTCCAAAGGTGGCAAGGGTTCCAAGGGATGGGGCGGAGGCTACTACTATTACCCCCGTCCGAGACCGTGTCCTCCCGAAGTCATTTACAAGTACATCTACGTTCCAAAGTATTACCCCGTCTATCCACCCTCACCCCCCAGTTCATCCGGTAAGAGCGGTAAAGGCTCTGGCAAGTCCGGCAAAGGATATTACGATGATTATTACTACCCTGGCAAGTCTGGAAAATCGGGTGGAAATGGATCGGGCAAGTCTGGTAAATCGGGCAGCGGTAATGGATCGGGCAAGTCTGGTAAGGGATACTATGATGACTACAGTCCATCCTACGATGATTACACCCATGGCAAGTCAGGGAAAGGCACTACTGGCGGAGATGACTACGTCTGGAGTGGAGATGACAATGTATACCCTGGCAAGTCGGGAAAAGGCACTAGTGGCGGAGATGACTACGTCTGGGGTGGAGATGACAATGTATACCCTGGCAAGTCAGGGAAAGGCACTACTGGTGGAGATGACTACGTCTGGGCTGGAGATGACAATGTGTACCCTGGCAAGTCGGGAAAAGGCACTACTGGCGGAGATGACTACGTCGAATGGTCTGGAGATGATGAGCCCGTAACAGAATGGTCGGGAGATGATGGTGTCTGGGCAGGAGGAGATGAGTGGGCTGGAGATGATAATGGATGGGAACACGTCGCTGAAGCCGAATGGTTTGGTGATGAAGTACCCGAAGTCGAAGGATGGGTTGGGGTAGGAGATGATGCTTATATTGGCAAGTCTGGAAAAAGTGATTGGGTGGCATCAACCCCGGTAGGATCTGGAAAGTCTGGAAAAGGCTTCTATGGTGATTTAGTGTACGAACCTGAAGGCTGGACTGATGATTGGGCAGCATCAGCCCCGGTAGGATCTGGTAAGTCTGGAAAAGGCTCCTACGGAGGTTTCGATGATACAACTGAAGACTGGACGGGTGCTACTCCCGAGTCTGGCAAGTCTGGAAAGGGGTCATATGGAAATGATGTTTGGACCGTGGACGACTGGTTTGGTGCTGTGATTCCTGAACCTGAACCTCCAATTGTTGATAATTGGTCCGGCGATGTGCCACCTCCAGTTGTTGATGATTGGGCTGGTGATGTGACACCAGAACCTCCAATTGTCGATTCGAACGATGACTGGTCTGGGTCTACTTTTGAATTGGATCACTACGGCGGATCTTCTGCCAAGTCGGGTAAGGGTTCCTACACAGACGATTATGCAGCAGGCAAATCAGGCAAGGCTTACTATGGCGATGATTATGCATCAGGCAAGTCAGGCAAGGCTTCCTACACAGACGATTATGCATCAGACAAGTTAGAAGAGGCTCCATCTAAAGGTGTTTCTCAAGCCAGAGGCGAACTTCAGTTTAGTGACTCGAGTTCAGCAAACAGAAGGCGACTTTTTGTTTCCCTTGGAGCTGGCGCCACTGCCCTTTTGATTCTTTAGGTCTGTACATGCCTCAGCTTACCATGATTTCTCGAGATATGAAGCCGCGTTCACTGTCGAGCCTTTCGAAGAGCTCCAGTAACTTTTATGTTTTGTGCTGGTTGCAATGAGAGTGGTATAATCAGTTATCATCAATTCATTAGGATTAATAGTGTAAAAAGCATTGTGATAACTTCAATTATTTGTTGTTATTAGCCACTTAATGCAAGCTTTTGACTTTGGTAGCTGAAGAAAGCCATAATCATGTGTTGACTAACGTGATTCTTGACTCGGTTCAATTAATTGTGGATAGTAAGTATGTATCAACATTCCCATGTTGTCAGTAAAGTTCACCAAGAATGTATCTAGGATCAATGTATTCTAGCAATAAAACATTTCGATCTGCAAATCGAATAGTCCCCGGCATATCGTGTTCTTTCGTGGGAGGATTTACAGCTACTTGAAAATGGAGATGTGTTCCTGTCCAACCACCATTTTCATCAGTATTGCCTATATGTCCAATGATCTGTCCCTTTGTTATTGGGTCTCCAACTTGTATACTCAGCACACTTTTGGATAAATGACCATAAAGTGCGTATGCTTTTGTCGATGAAGAAAGTGTATGTTTTATCACGATCACATAACCATAGTCTCCGACATCTGGATTGTATCCGACTGAATGAACAATTCCACCTTCAAATGAGTGAATTTCTGTACCAATTGGTGCACCAATGTCAATGCCAACATGAACTGTTCTTCTCATATCTTCGTTACCACTGCCAGTACTATCATCGAATAAAGCAGAAGTGTACATGCCTCGTCGATCTTCGTCATATCGTCCAACATCAAACCCCTTCATGGAATTAGTTGGAAATGCTTTTGCGTGATGTATAGCCTCATCTCTTGTAGGTAAAAGGTGAGGAAATTTTTTGTTTGCCAGTATCATTGAATTGTCGACTTTTCCAGTAAAATCTCTGACGATATAATCATACACTGCATTCAATTTACCAGGAGGAGGGGTGTGGGTAGATTCATCTGCGCAAAGATTTTCTCTCAGAGGAAGCTTTATCACAGGATGGAATTGACTTCTCATTTCCTCAGTGATTTTGAGTGTGTTGGGGTATGCGCCAAATGGCTGGAGCAATTCTTTTGGGACGGCACCCGACATGGTGTTCGAAGAAAAAAGAAAAAATGAAGGAGGTTCGCTGCTGTTGTCGCTGGTGGCTTTTTTTCCATGTTTGGGGAATTCTAATAAAAATGAGGGCCGGAGGCCCGAAGAGAGAAGAAAGTGAGCNAATAAAAATTGATGCGACCCAACATAAAGATCCCCCAAGCGTAGTGTAAAAGCCTCGCTGGTCGCTGTTGAGTTGTGGTGATGGCTGGGAAATTTCAAGACAGGTAAGATTTTTAACTGATATGTGAAAGTTTATTGATATCCATACCTTACCTATGTTGTCGACAGAGCAATTCAGCCAGATCACTGTTCACTGTCCCCGTCCCCCGTCCCCCACTTTCCGCTTGCTTTATTGACGAGACGATATTTTGTGGTAGAGCGAAGGAGAAAGGAGAGAGCAAACAAGTTCTTCTTTCTTTCTAGAGCTACAGCAATGAAAAATGGCACGCTTAAACGGAGTGACAGTTCTCTCAATCGTTCTCAATTCATCGTTCAATTATAATTTCATCGGAGCTCGTTCAGCCATGTCCTCGTTTGCGTACCCTCATCATCGAAATATTGCTCTGCGGCAAGTTTATCATGGTAGGCTGGCGTTCTCCAGTCGCACCAAATACTCCTCTATTTATTCGTCTCATAACATTTTGCCATTGGAAAGGCCATCGGATCCCACATCTTCGTATGACTCTGATTCGATTCATAAATCTGCGGTGTTTCTACGGAATTGGATGCGGAATAAAACATCGATCTTATGTCTCACGGGTGCTGGAATGTCAACGGAGTCAGGAATACCTGATTATAGAGGCCATAAAGGATCGTACTTTAACGGACACAAACCAGTGAGTTGTAGCTGTTTCATTCATTTGCTAATTGAAATTTTGTCTTCATTTTAGTACTAAAATGTGTCTTCGTGTCTCTCAATTACAGATAGTTCATCATGAATTCATGACATCAGAATCAGCTAGAAAGAGGTATTGGGCTCGTTCGATTGTTGGCTATTCCCCATTTGCGAATGCAGAGCCGAATGCAGGTAATAAATGGTTTTTTATATGTAGAAATTATGCATTCGTGTCATCTGACTTGTACCCTTTGAAAATTCTATGAAGGTCACAACGCATTGGCAGCACTTGAAAATAGAGGTCTTATTGGTGTATGTGTAGGAACATTGGACAACAAACCTCATATCATTTCCACAATCACACAAAACGTAGACATCCTTCATACCAAAGGCGGTTTAAAACATGTTCTACACCTACACGGCAAAGGAAATGTTGTTCGATGTATGGAATGCAGCAATACTAGAGATAGGACAGAATACCATGACGATTTACTGCAGTGTAACCGCGAGTGGGTTGAAAGAATTTCCAATCTTGGTGAAAAATCTGCAGATAATCCGTCGCTTCGGCCAGACGGAGATGCTGAACTAATGATGAAATCATATGATGAGTTCATACTCCCAGGATGCCAAGCTTGCGGAAAGTCTGATATAATAAAGACGGATGTAGTCTTTTTTGGAGATTCAATCCCAAAGGACCGAGTCAATCTTGCCAATGCTGCAGTTGACGCAGCTGATGGACTTTTGTGCATTGGTACAAGTCTAGCTGTTCATTCCGCGTTTAGACTTGCCAAAAGGGCGGTGGAAAAGAAAGTTCCTGTTGCAATTTTGAATGTAGGAAGAACCCGTGCGGAGAAAGAAGAATTATCTGTTACAAAAATTGATAGTCCCATTGGTGAAACGCTTGAGAAACTTGTGAATATGTTGGAAACTAAAGTATAAAAACTGTAAAACACTTTAATCCTCTATTATTCAAAAAGCCTCATTTATCATGTATAGGTAAAAGTAAAACAATCAATTGTCCTGCTTATCTTTTGTGTACAATCAATGAGCCCTATGTTCCCAGTGGCTCATAATGGATATTCAAAATAATATCGCATGGACATGATGATAATGAGATTCATGTAAAGCTTGCCAACATTATGTATTATTTCCTAAGAATTCTGGGGCAATGACAACGGGGTTCTATCGAAAAGGGTCATAATGCAAGAGAAAAAACACTAAGATGAAAAGAAATTTGCTAAACAAAATCACCCCAACCGAGATCGTTGCATCGAAATCGCTCTCATCGTGATTACAACACATCAACCATTGCTGGTTCCTAGCAATCACAATTTTGTTCATCTAAGAGCCAATGCGCTGACGTGACAGGCGGCAGTGTCAGTAGGCAAATAATTCTGACTATCTCTCCTGTCCTGTCTCCTCTCAACAACACAATCATACCACTCAGTCATCTCTTAGGTAGACATCCAAGGAAAAACAGCAGAGGTTCATTGTCGGCAGGGAAATACATTAGATAAATATAGGTGAGAGTGCTCTAATGCAAATACAAATGCTTCACTATCTATACGAAACATCTGGTACTTGTTTACAATTAATAAAACCATTTTTGTGCAAACTATAAAAAAATCAATTGTTAACACCAAGTATGGGTGTGTTTGGATTGATGATAATAATGTTATGATGATAAAATAACTGTTGTAAAGTTATTTTAGATTGTTTGATTGGTGCACAGGCAGATAAAAATCTAAAGTAACCTTACAACAGTTATTTTATCATCATAACATTATTATCATCATCTCTCAAGCCGGGACGAAGCCACCATGGAGTCACTCCTCACACATCACTCCCCATTGCTCACACGCTCAGGCTCAAGATCTCATAGGCTTCGACAACCTTCTAGTGGGACGTCTACCAAAACTACTCATCAGAACTATGGAACCCATACTTGCCAGTCTCATTGATAGGAAATTCACCATACATAGATGGGCACAAGAACTCTCCCGGCAACTTCTCCTCTTCACCCACAGACAATGGTCATACAGGAACAGCACAGCCCACTACAAGCCATCAGAAGGAAAAACGGTAGCTGAACATGAACTAGTTGACGACCAAGTCAAGTCCTTACTTCTCCTCCCTTTATCATCTCTCCCACCCCAACACCGACATCTACTAGCACAAGACCAGACAAAATCACTACTACGAGGCACAACAACAGCAAAGCAATTCTGGATTGCCAACGTCCACTCAGCCCTAGCTGACAAAATACAGGAAAGGTATAGTACGTACAAGGTGTCACAACAAGATCAAACTGGTACCTACTGTTCTCTTGGTCTTACAGCCTCCAGCTATTGCAAACAAGAAAGGTATGATATGGAAGAAACGACGACAGAAATAGCTCAAATTAGCATGTCACGACTGACAGGATCCCGACTGAAAGAAGTTGAAGTATTATATCTAAGAATTATCTCCATCGTGTATTCCATTGTTGCTCCATGCTTTGCAACAGAAAAGAAAAACTAAAGTGATGTCTGCGCCTAGTTTAAATCAGTAGGTTGTAAATGTATAAGATTCATATTCATATAGATGGTGCAGGTGTAAGATCTCAACGTCAACAAAACTGCATTTAACAGATCAAATCCAACATTATGATCATATTTAATATTTTCATTTATACACATTGATTTGATGTACTCTATGCTGACTATGTGTTGTAATACTGTTAGTAGCTGTACTATCAGCTGAACACTATCAGAGTTAGAGTGGTGAATACAACCGTACGTATATTGTTCGTGATGTAATAATTTATGATAGTCAGATAGGTGACTGTGTAATTGAAAAATTAGCTTCATATAATGGAAGTGTGAAGCTTTAGGGCGAGTATTATATAATTTCTAATTGAGTAGATTATATATTCACAAATTGCACTTACTGTGATTATTAATTGTAATATCTGCAATTAAAAAGTAGAATCATGTCTGCGATTAATAACGTCAAAAATTCATTGGTGACTTACGGACACATTCTGTATTGCACAAACATTAAGAGTTCCATAACCTCATTGAATCAGCAGTCCGATAGAGCCAGCTCTCCTTTAGACTGCCCCTCTAGATCATCTCATTTTGCAAGATCCCCTGACCAGATAGGATGGATCTAGCAAGTGATTTAGCAGTAAAGAGGCACTTTCAAATGGTTAACCCATGTCCCTGTATTGTGATAATTGCAATAGCACAAGGGAAATGGGCAGAATTTGTGATTTGTAATTCAGAATTGGAGCTATAGTTACAGTTGCAAGTGGGTGAGAGAGCACCAATGAAGCAGTTAGGCGAAATGTTACTTTTTTGGATTTATCACCCTACTCTCTAATATATGAGTTATCTGACATTATATCACCCCCTAACACCAACAAAACATTAAGAAATAAGGCTAATATCACAAATCTTGGGTTGCATTTCCAAACTTGACAACTTTTACTCCAAAAGTCACGAGTCATGACTTTTGGCCCAGGTAAAGCAAATCTCTTTTTACTGGGAAAGACAAGTAAAACCTTACTTTACTAGAGTAAAAGGAAAGTAAAGTTAGCGAGTTTTCATGGATTTGTGATGACGGACTGGTGACTGTATGCAATGTTAATATTATTGAGGCTATAAAATTATCTGTGTGTATGTGTATTGCAATTATAACTTTTCTAGACATGCAAATAATGCATAAAACCAGATCTCATGAGTCAGCCATGGTTATTTGTTCCGTTTTGCGTTTTGGTGCTGCAATGCTGCTGCTTCGCTTTGTTTTCATGGTCATGGAGCAGAAACCAGTAAGTAACACACCAAGTTACGGTTGATGGGTTCAATCCCTGGCTTGACGGAAGTCATGACTCCAAGTGCTACTTTGACCTTTACCACTTAAAAGTAAAGTAAATAAAAGTAATCTGAAGTAAGTAAAGGTAAAATACAGTATTACTTGAGTAATGTAAAGTAATTCTGTTCTTGTTCCTACATAACAAGGGCAGAATGCATTCATCTCAGCTGTTCCGTAATCCGCGATGAAAAGGCTGTGTAGATAGAAAAACAATTGCAATAATAACATGGGTGGAGACCAACTGCGACATCACCCATCACATACCCTGTTATTCCACTATGAAATGCAACAAAGTTTGAAGCAGCACGGTCAAAACAATGTTACATATTGCAACAAAGGCAACGCTGTGATAACACGATAATGCATGCTATGTTTTGTGCGTGATGGCTGATCAATCTCCCAAATTAAAGGTGTGATGGAGAAGGGTATGAACAATTGGATCCTGATGCCAATGAAACATCAATGGAAGGCATGCGGTAATCTTGAGCGAATCAACCGACCAAAAATTGATCATGGAAACGAATTATTTTGAGGTTATAAATAGCAGATTGACCCGTCCTCCCAGCTTTGATAGCTCAGTTGGGAGAGCGTCAGACTGAAGATCTGAAGGTCCCGTGTTCGATTCACGGTCAAAGCATTTTTTAGCCACTATCCTTTTTGGTTGATATTGTATCGCTGTGTCTAGTAGTTTTATCATTGGGATGTTGTGAGAGTTTCAATGTGGCCAAATGTGATGATTTAATTTTGGATCAATCAGATACAGAACTATTGTACAACTTTTGAATAGATCATATAGGTTGTTTTAAGGCAGGAGTACGACAGATCATTTTGCATAAACATTTGAAACCTGTTGTTTATTTTTAACATCAGATTCAATTCCTGTCAATTATGAGGGTCTAACTTTTATTTCTGTTTCAATTTTTCTTGTGCTTATCTTAATTAGAAAGATGTTTGTTTCTGACACAAAAAGTACTCTATTCACGTCTATCTTGTTCTATCAACACTTCGTCTGCGCCTGTTCTTATCAATTGACACATGTAGTCTATCAACACATGTGGGACTCGGCCCGCATTTCGACGAACTCTTCTTCCTTCTAGTCATAGGAGTGGATGCAGAATCACCAGATCTGGATCTGGTTGAAACACTGAGTGCACTCATCTTCGATGATATGTCTTCAGACTGGCGATCAAAGACCTCGTTCAGCTCTTGACAAGTCTCGCGTACTGTTGAAGAGTATGACAGACCAATCGTTTGGATAACGCGATGATAGACAGCCTTTTCGCTTGATGTGAAATCAAGGAGTTCCATCGAATTTGATAAAGCCGCTAAGGCTACAGTAGATGGACTACGGAGTACACAAATGTCATACTCGGCGACGCTCAACTCAATCTGAAACCTTGTAAAATCAACAAGGGACTCAATCAAAGATGAATCCATGGGGACCACTTTGATGAAGAGACCCAGCAGGTGATTTGAGATACAAGAAGATGTAACATCACATACCCTCCAGCCTAATGCATCTAGCACTTTCTTCTCGGTATCTATTATCTCTTGACGATCATAACATCCTCTCGAGGCCTTTACTAGCAAATCTACATCAAGGTGCTTTGCGTCGATGGTCTTGGTGGCTAGGAATAAACATGACAAGCATGTCAATTGGTATGACGTGATATTTCTTCGAGACGATTTGCCGCTTGACGAGGTAGACATGAACCGATCGACGTAGCTCATGGCCATTGAGACAGTCGATCGTTCCAGTTCAAAGTAGTCGACGATATCGTACAGCCATCTAACAATTTTGGCACGTGCAGATGGAGTTACTTTCGATTTCGACCTTGAATGGCTATCCCGAGAAGAGTGCCGCAAGTAGTCTTTGGTGATGTACTGGGACAAAGTTTCTTGAGAGGCCATCACGTCCAGGCGATCTATGAGATCAATTGTCGGGAGGTCGAAGAGAGCTTGCAGAGATTCGGAGGTGGTAGATTTCTTCATTGTTTTTAATGGTTTCGCTTGTGGATTTGCAATGAATAATTATTCTATGGCCGGAGTCATAATCTCTTCTGATGGAATTGTTCGGCAACATAAGAGATAGAAAGGTGGTGCTGACATTCAGAGTGTAGTGTCACTATTGTTGCGAACTCTAGAAAGGCCCATAAAATGCCCAGCAGATTTTTATTGAATTGGTATTGTCCCTGCCAGATTTAACTAAGACTTCTCAATAGGATTCGCTTTCAACTCAAAATAGGGCTGTAGAGTGAAAAAGGTATTCTTTCGCCTACACTACCGTTCACGATGTTTGAAAGTCTCTCAAAAACAAATTTCTGATAGACGACTTCATCGACTATGAACCATATTTTACTTACGAGTTTTTCCGGTCTTTCGAGTCTGCCAAAGTGTTACAAATTTTGAAATAAAGGCCGTGCAAGCCCAAAAACTGTGGCGCGTGTTGGGCGGCAACAGGAAAAATTACGCGGCCCATCAAGTAAACCCCCCCCTCAAATCGACAATGTAAT
>JALLPH010000468.1:0-19109 GCA_036939855.1 Cyclotella choctawhatcheeana
GGTGGCGAATTTTCAGCTTCTAGCGGAGTCCTAGCGGAGAACTCGGGACACAGTGAACCATTCATTATACTTATGATGAGAGATTGGATGGGTTGAGGAATGGATTTAAGATCACAAGAATGCAGCAACCTCTTCTCAGGTGTATCAGTATCAAGAGGCTTTGACACCTCTATGATTCCATTTGAAGAATCAGCACTGCGTTGTATTCAATTTAATACTACTGTAAAACAAATTGCTCTAGAACTACTATGTTTACTACTCATCGAATTTCAATGATGTAATATAGAGCACCCCTCACTTGTCTCCATCAGCCTTGTATTCATAGAGAAATCACCTCCAAAAGTAATGAGTCTTCGTCTTCGAGCGACTGTGGGAGGTATTTGTTTACAAGAATGCTATAATAATGACTGACAGAAAAATCATTAGGCTCTGCCTACCGCAATCATGCAGGCACACTTTACGCACTAACTTTTATTACACTATTAGTCCCAATAGCAAATGGTGTCACTCGCTGTTCTTCTATTCACCTTATCTATGCAGACTCTAATTAATGGTCCCACTATGTCATTGATTTCGTTTTCCACCATTTCAGTATGGTACTGGTACTGCTGGCCTGCTCACTGTTTACTGCTCATCTTACCTCCACTCAGATACTCACATCATCTGATGATCAGTAACAGTAACTGGCCTCATTCTCACTACCAACTTCTAAAATCACATCTACCACACATCATTCAATAACATTAAGTACATCACCTCAACCTCACTACCAACCACTCACCACTCTCCTTAACACAATGAAGGTGATGCTGGCTTTTTTGATGATGAGGACAATAGGAAATATTATGATGGATAACTTAATGAACAGGCATGGTTAGATAGATGACGAATACCACGGCGTCGGCACCACAGATTTAATTGATGGCAGGACCGCAGGATGACACTACTGCATAGGTAGCTCTAATAATACGTAGCAACTCAACCATCTCAATTCTTTCATCCTCCATCCTCCTCACGTCCTCACGTCCTCACGTGTCGTCTCCGTCTCCCCAACCCTAACATACAATAGCCATTCGCCATGGCATTTTTTACTCCACCACGAAATGTGGCACTGATAATCCTCGCGTGTTTGGTTCAATCGCACCAAAGCGTAATTGCAGAGCAGCAGTGCACCGTCGAGGATACGTCATGCTCTTCTGCCGCCGCCGCGAAACAAGATCTGAGCAGCTGCCATCTTGTTCTTGGCAGGAGAAAAGACAACCACGACGATGGCAGGAGAAAGTTTGGTGTATTTGCGAATGCACCCGTACAACGTGGGATGCCGCTGCCTCCTTCGATAGAGAGCGATATTACCGGTGATTTGGTTGTACATTTGATTGATGTGCCCGATGACGACGACGCCAATGCATCATCTCAATTGAACAAATATTTATCTCTGGGTTATTTAGTGGAAGCAACCTCATCGGGATACGGGGGCAATTATCAAGGGAATGGACGGGTGCTGTCTATTTTGCCAGGGATAGGAATGATGTCCGATACTTATTACGTCACAGAGGCCGGTGATGCTGACAATGGAATTGGTGATAACACGACAATAATTTCGAGAAAGAGTCCCAATGTATGGGCTGCGATTCCCACAGCCGATGAAGCCAACCATCCACGAAGATATTCTTCTCTTGCGGGATCATTCTCTCTCAATTACAATTTGACATTCCATGCAATTCGCCCCTTGTTCAGAGGTGAAGAGGTTATGGTTGATAGATCAGGTTGGTTTAGACATAATAGTATCAAAAACGCAGTTAGTGCTAATGAACACGGCGCCGAATCTCCAGTCCAATATGAAAGGGGTGTATGTCTCGATAGCTTTATTTATCCATCACATTCCAAGAATGGGAGAGGGGCATTTGCTTCCAGGTTCATACAGGAAGGATCAGTCTTGGCATACTCTCCGGTATTGCCACTGCCCAGAAAAGAATTGAGATATGTACGAAAGAAAGACAGGAAGAAAAAAGACGCTGTTTCGAGGGATCAGTTGTTACTGAATTATTGCTTTGGTCATGAAAATTCATCTGTTTTGCTTTATCCATACGGATCGTTCGTCAATTACATTAATCATGCACCTTTCGATATGCCTGTAGAGGTACAATCATCCAGTGGAAGCGAAGGTGTAAGTGCCAATGTAAGAGTCCAGTGGTCTGAACAGCTTAAACTTGACGACGACGAAGTAGATCTACGAAGCTTAACACCTACTGAATTGTGGAACCGAAGAAGCCCAGAAGGTTTAGTATTGGAATATATTGCACTACGCGACATTGAGCCAAAAGAAGAGATTCTCTTAGATTATGGCACAGCTTGGTCGAATGCATGGGAGAACCATGTAAAGAAATGGGAAGACAGCCCTTTGAATCACAACGACGGCCTGGACGCAATCGCCGAGAGCATGAGCAATGACTATTCACCTGCTTACGTCATGGAGGATGTTGTGTCAAATCTTCGAACAGCGGAGGAGCAAGTTTCATTTCCTTACCCAAAGAATGTGTTCACTGCATGCTTCTACAAGTATGAACGCTCTGAGTCCGACAACGAAGAAAATGAGTCTTCAACCAAAGCGCTCAATGAAGCTACACGTTGGAAAATGTCTCGTGGTTTATTTGACATGATGAATTTGCGACCATGCAAGGTGATTTATCGTGAGCCTGTCACAGATCGACATACCGGAGAACAGCTGCACGGAGGTAAGAACTTCTATACAGCAATCATTCAAAATAGACCTGGGCTGGCAGAAAATGAAAGAATACCTACAGGTAAAAAACACATTGTACGTGGCATACCCAGAGAGGCATTTCGATTTGTGGATAGACCATATTCAAGTGATGAGCATTTAGATGATGCATTTCGACATTATATTGGGTTGGATATCTTCCCAGAGACTTGGTTAGACAGTTAAAATGAAAATATTCAGCACTGCTTTCATTTAGATGTCCTATGTGTTCAAGTCTATATATGCTATTATTGACCCCCACATTTAGATACAAAATTATCGCATCAGTTTCAATTGAAATTGTTCAATGACCTGAATTCTGAAGCTCATACAAACCAGACTGACTACCCATCACTCACACTCAACACCTAGCTAACAAACAAAGCTCAGAAGATAATCAGAAACCACTCTCTGCTTTGAACACCTCGCTCCTCGTGCCTCGTGGCATGTCGTCGTAGATATAGATGGGTACCATACCTATGTCATATCGTCTATGTCGCAGATTTAAGGAGTCGTATCAACCTTGAAATATTCGGCGATAGCTGAGTGCACGACTGTCTCAACGGCAATGGATGACATCATTGAGTCATGAGAGTCGAACAATGGAATGCCTTCTAATTTTCCATCTCACTCGCTTCCGCCTTTGTTCCTGTGAAACAATGTTCGGAGTCCAAGACCAATTGTATCGTATCAAACTGATGATACTTATTCCTACCTATACCTCCTCAAATCGTGGGGGGAGTGCCAGCGTCATCATCTCTTGGACGTGCACCAGAAACAACAGATCTCTCAGAAGCTCGTGCATACTTCCACAAGTTAGTAGATAGAAGACGATTCTTTCACCATCATAAACCAAGTCCAAGAACTGATTCGTCCAAAGATTAGCTAATAAGCACAATGAAAATGGAAACGCAAGCCTCTCATAAATTAATCATTGAGGACAATCACATCATAACTCAAAGCAAACCTTTTGACGAAATCATGTTCGACGACATTAGCACTGCCCTGAACTGTCCCAAGGAAGTTACACGATGCCTCTCAATGCCCTATGATGAAGAACGAGGCATTACTGCGCCCGTCTCACCCTGTCATAGTCAAGGATCAGATGCAGCTCCTCTGACAACCCCATCCATCACAAGCCAATTCGTTGATATTGAATCCTTCTATCTCATTGACACTGCAGTACTGGGCGTAGGTCATCAAGGCTCAGTACGACAATGTATCCACAGACAAACCGGCAAACAATATGCTGTTAAATCGATTTGCAAATCACATTCGTCTGTCAAGATACAAGGTCTCGCACGTGAGATCTCACTACTCAAGGAAATGAAACACAGGAGCATCATACAGCTAGTCGATATATATGAAGATGAAGACTATGTGCATTTAGTAACAGAGCTTTGTCAAGGCGGAGAACTATTTGAGAGAATAATCCAAAAGACTGAGGCGGCAGGTCAAGGCTGCTTCTCAGAGCAAGAGACGGCAAGAATATTGTTCCAGATATTGGATTCAGTAAGATACATGCAGAAATATAATATCGTCCACCGAGATCTCAAGCCTGAGAACATCTTATTTGAGACTAAGGAGGATGACTCTCCTATCAAGATAATTGACTTTGGATTAGCACGCCAGCATTTTACAGAGTTGGAACCTCCAATGAAAACTACTGTTGGTACTCCGTACTACATTGCTCCTGAAGTACTTAACAAGAGTTACGACAAGAGTTGCGATTTATGGAGTATAGGAGTTATCGCCTACATCTTATTGGTTGGTTATCCTCCGTTTAATGGTGGTAATAACACAGAGGTGTATGGCAATGTGCGTAATGGCACCTATAGCTTTCCTTATGAAGACTGGCATCATATAAGCATTGGTGCACAAAACTTCATCGCGTCACTGTTGCAGATGGATACATCACGACGAATGACAGTTGAGCAAGCTCTGAGACATCCATGGCTGCTGAAGAATTTACCCCGTGTTGCTAAGGAGGAATCAAGAGATGCCGTTGAGGTGGTCTATAACAGACAATCCAAGAGGGATTCAGTTCTGTTTGGAGGCATGTTGAGACCACGCATGAAAATAGTGTAACTGTGTGGATGCATTCTTGTTCTTGCTATGTGTAAATTTATGTAAATACTTGTCAATTCAGTGGTTTAAGAAAGTAATGTATAGAAGCTATTTGCTACAATTTGATTAATGAACAACCGCATATTATCAAAGGATGTTTTATTGATTGTGTTGAAAACCATTTCTTGATTAGTAGGCATAAACGTGGTAATATAAACTAGTCGAGCAGCATATATGTGAAATTGTTGCATATAGAACATTCAATCATCTTCTTCATCACTGTCCTCAAGAAATTTATTTTTCTTCTTCTTTTCCGAGATGACTCTTGCTCTTTTTGCTTCTGGACTCTCGGGTTCTTCTTCACTCTCCTCATCGACCGAACCTTTTGCTGCCTCTTTCATCTTCTCCATTACTTCCCGAGCATGAACTCTACAGAATACATCACTGACTGGGTCTTGATACATGACATCTTCCCCATCATAATCAGCTTTTTGACCCGGGTAAAAGTAGCACATTCTCAAGCTCTTTCCTTTGACACCGGCATAATTATGAGTAGCCCATCTAGCGCATCCTACATGCACTGCCAAGGTACATATTGGATTTTTGACGTTCTTTTTGTGGCATTTCTTAAATTCTTTAAACTCCTTTGGGTCATACGCTTTGCATTGGACGGGAATTCTAAGAGAATGTTTGTCATTGGAATTGCATATTGTGCATTTCAATTCTCGTGATTCTTTGATTACTTTGTCGTAGCCTTTGCCAGTTGATATGCAAAAAGCTTCTGTTGCTACCAAATCATCTGTATTTGATGAATTTTCATCTTCATCATTGCCATTGTCACTCACATCCCCGTTTTCAGTACGCGACCTCTTTTTAGGCACTAAAATTTCGTCAACTTCATGTTCCTCAAGATCTTCTTCGTCCCCATCTTCATACCTTACAGTATACAATTGTTCATTCTGGTGGAAATTAACAACTTGTCCTGAAAATACGCCCCCTTCAAAATCCTTTGAAACTTTCGTTCCAATTTCATATACTTGCCCGTCACCCTCGAATTTACCGCCATCGTAGATACCGTAAACACAACCCATAGTTCCACTATAACATGCAATAAATTGAGCACACAAGCTATGTACCCATGCCAGACGTTGCTCTGTCCTCTTAAATCCGGCCCCAGAAGCTGACAACACCAGCTGCCTTCCTTCCGGACCATGCGTATCAAAAAGAGGATGCATTGCATGAATGCCAGTCTTGACGCTGCACAAGGCACATTCTACCGGACGAGTTTCCTGTCTGATTTTTTCGCGATGGCTTCCGGTATCTGGACCGCATCCCCCCACTTTGGACGGGATGTTTACTTCGACTTCGGTCCCTATCGCTTTGCAGGCATGGCAGATGAAGTTTGGGTTCTTTGTATTGGTGGGTACTGTGGCGTAACATAATTCATGCACTGAAGTAAAAATAATATGATGAATGATGATTGCTTAGAGCACGCTTTTTAGAAGACTCAGAGTTGAACTTTTTACTTTCTGTAGATAGCTTACCAAGCAGACCACATTCTTTACATTGTTGTATATTATGCCCTCCGTAGCCATCAGGCTTTGAACACAGGTCACATTTGCCTGCAATCATTATTTCTGCAGTCGTTCGATTTGTGGCTTGGTTGGAACGGATCGGAGGCCCCGATGCGATGTTCGATGTTGTTTGTTGTTTAGTTTTAGTTTTGTTCTGGTGAGTTTTTTTTTGTCAAGGGCTAATCTTTCAAGCCTACTTCTCGGCTCACTGCAACTAGAAGTGTGATGCGTTAGACATGACCTAATTAAGCTCATCTCTTGATTAAGCTATCACCCATTTACCATTTACCAGATGAACGCGATGGAAACGAACAAACCTTAACGAACCATGATAACATACAAAAATTAGCTACATAACACTCATTATAATGAAAATTAGCATCACCATCATCCTTCTTGCTAGTAAATGAAAGTGCTTTGCACAATTACGATATTCTTTTAGAAGCACAAAAAACAAAACTCTGACATTAAACAGGTATCATATGACACCGACCCTGTCATCAAAAATATTGCAGCAATAGTAACAATGCCGAAACACAAATCTCATAAGACAAGAATAGTATCCCCTGCCCGGGTACGACCCGTAAAAGTCTCGGAACAATGCCCTTGTAGAATCCAGGAACTCCCTCTCTCTCGAACGTTTTGCGAATACAATCCAAGGTAGAAGTGTACTCGGCACGAACACCTTGCATACGCGTCTTAATAACATCGGCTGGTTGGTTGCAAAATGCCGAAAAGACACCAGCTGTCATGCCTCCGATTAATGCCATCATGGGAGTCAAAATCTCCTCATCATTGGTCACCATTCTTTTGTACTCACTGTACCAAAAAAACCTCAGCCCTTGATTGGAAGATTGTTTTATAACAGTTGCCAATACTCCCGAGTAAATACCAGCAATCCCTTCCAATAAAATGATGTGTTTCAATCCTTGCCAGAATGGCATGTCCAACTGTATGCATTTTGTCTTGATAGTTTCCACGGGGACAACCACAACAAGGGCTTCAACTACACCAGCCAGGCATCCTGCGAGAAATGTCATTTCAACAGATAATATTCCATTCTCATCTTGAAGCAGGTGACTTAACCACGAGAACAGTCCGAATCGTATGCCAGCTTTAGGAATCGATCCTAGTAATGTTGGTGTTAATCCGTAGTATAAGGCAAAGAATCCCAAAGTTTTGACCGTAAATACTACTCCTGATAGCATGTCGGCTATTTTTTGGAAACGCAACAAGTAGAAGTGATAAGTTTTCATAATATATACATCACACTACTCAACAAAGAAACAAATAAGAAACGTCCCCACTTACTGTACGGCAACAGTACCAGTGGTGGGTCATCGAGTATGTCATCAACAGAACAAACACTCAAGACACTGGTGGTTATGACATCATGATTATTACAGGGCGTAGCATCAGAATTGACATGAGAGACCGTTGGCGAAATATACACGGGAGACACCAATTCTGCTATTCTATCTTCCTGCCGTTGCTTTTGGAGTTGTAATTTAGTTTTGATATATTCCGTAGGCCAAGTTGCAATTGATTCAATGGCACCTGCAACACAACCGGCGATGAAGTAGATAGTAATTGGAGGACCGACGATAATATTATTATCGTCATCGCCATTTTCCATGAGATTGTTTGGTTGGGGGTTGTAAAGAGATGTTGTTTTAGAATTCCCGATTCTTGATTCTATGATTCTGCGGGTGGTCACAACAAGGTCTGATCTGTGAGATACTATATTTTGCTGGAATCCAATCCTCGATGACAAAAAGTGAGTATCAGACATGGCCTAATTTAGTCCATTTTGCACGCGACTGCACAGGCCACCATGGGCCATGGTATGGTAAATGAGCCGCTGTATGTAACTACACACCTGTAGCGGAAGAACGAAGAACCAACCCTGCCAATAAGGAGAATCAATTACCGAATACGACAATGAAGGATAAACGATGAACACAAATAATGACAACAGAAACAACCTGAACACTGAACAAATCTTTTAAGCCTTAACTAACAACAGCGCCGAAACAGAAACCATAATGAAAATTAGCATCACCATCATCCTTCTTACTACCTTCTCCCAAACCACCGCAAATTGTGTGATCTGGCCCCGCAACCTCCCAATAGAACACGACGATACATCCTGCGACCTCGAACTTCAGAACTCTCAATTGAAATCGCACGAAGAATTCAAGGCACCCCTTAATTTGTATTTGCAATTACCCGAGGAGAAGACATGGTCATGTCCCCTAGAGGATGATAATACTGCCTCTGTCGATACGGAGAGATTGGTGATTGGGAGGGCTACGAATTGGATATTGTACAATGAGGCCAGTACACCAATTATTGTGGAGAGAGTGAATGACTCTCCTTTGGTGGATGTTTGGAGAGAGGAGGGAAAGAGTGCCGTTTACCCCCATGGTAAGGAGGTATACCCCATATTGTTTTTGTGTCCGTCTTTATAGACTTTTGACATCAAAGTAATTGCATCTCGTTAAACAAAATATCCAGGACCAGTAGTTCTGCCCGGTGACATGGCTGTAGTCAATGGCTACGAAGGGCAACTCTTCACTGCCCGTGAATACAAGGAAGACATTAGGCTCTTATCACTTAATAACGAATACTCAAATTCCTTCAGGAATTCATTACCTCGAACTTGGGCATTTGCTGCTGAAGAAACGCAATATGTCAATAAAATGAGTGGAGTGATCCATGTGTTGGGCAGTCCGGGGAGAGTGCTTATGAAACACCAGATGGGATTGGTTCATATTAAGAATGAATATGGAGCTTTATGTCCCGAGAGTTTTGGAGGAGTTTCTAATGCTATATCAAACCGAACTGATCGGTAAGTAATCATTTGATAATTGATTATTTTACTCCATGTTCGTACTAGATACTAGAGATCTATCTAATCATACTTTTGTTTGTACTTGATTTAACCAGACCGGTTGATCTTGATCCACATTGCAATTTTGTTAGCAAAGCCATGATCAACAAAGTAGGGTGCCCAATAGACTTATACTACGCACCACCGAAGAAAGACCCGAACTCCAGCGTTGATTGTGAAGTTTACATGGATCACATGGGGTCCTTAGATCAATTTTCCAAGTCTAACATAACAGATTTTGAATCCTTCGATAGCCCGGTCATCTTTCAGAAAACATACAATACACATTCATTTGTTGCCAGAACTTCCCATGATAAATCTCTGGTGGCTAGGATTGAAATAGATGCTGATATTGTACATGATTGTCCTGTTAGAAAAAGTAGTGTTGTCAATGTGGAAGTTACAAGTACAGGTGCAATTATGCGACGAAGCGCCAACGTGGCTAATTATTCATCAAACGACACTAGGAGTTTTTATGAGAGCTACGCCACCCTGAAGAGAAATCCAACTAACATCAATGTGGCACATTACGCAAATAATATGACGTTCCACGAAACAAGTTCATAAAGGCAATCCATGATGCTTCGTAAAGTGGTTGCCTCTGTTTTCTTGATGGTCGTTAATGTGCGATTGCCGGTCGATGATTCAATTGACAGCTTTGGTATGATCCAAAATGAAACGTTTAATGATGTGACGTGCAGTGGTCGGATCCTAATGGGCAACAAGTAACAAAGGACTGTACAGTACATACATGTGGTATTCATTGTGAACTGTGAATTGTACATGTAGTACTTTCACTTACAATAAAATGAAGAATAGGATAATATCATTCATTGGCATATTCATTACTGTTCATCTGAGTATCTATCATCTATGTCAGATTATCACCTCGTAACAGCCTAAGATTAACAACACGCGGAGCACTCCCAATGAAGCCTAAAACCTCGTCCAAATCTTTAGAGTCAACAGACATATTCTGAACAGCTATCAATACATCTCCCTCTTGAACTCCTGCCCGAGCAGCTGAGCCATCGGGATCCATCCCAACGACTTTTATGGCACCTGCTGAATCATTGGTTGTTAGATCTTGTTCTAATACTAACCCCAACGGTTTTTGAACAGATACTAAAATCTGAACTCCATCATTGAAAGAGAAACCAGTGCCTATCATGCAAAGATGATGTAGCCTACAGAAATGAAAATTGTCATCTTTATAGCTCAGATCTATGGAGGTACACGCATTTCCAACAGGTCCTGTGAATGATAATGCCTCTTTTCCCTTGAAGATTACCATTGATAGAAGAATGAAGACCAGATTCAGGTCCATGGTCACATAATTAATGATTATGGTAATGATGTTGTTTGTTGAGAGGTTGGAGGTTGAATGTGAATATTGAAAAAAGTTGTGAGCAGATTGGGAATACTCACGGTTTTAGAGGGCAACCACTGAAAAAAGATACACAAGTACCTAGAAGATATGATAGGTAGTGATGAAGATTTACCATCTATCTAATACATCTTCAGTGTTCTCTCTGAGTTAACATACATGATTTCAATTTGCTACCATATCATATTCATAAGGAGCTGAAATATAATATGCTCATGATTAGAGATTACACTTACGACAGCAAATCATTGTCAAGTCGATCCATTAAAGGTGTAGAATGTGCTTTGTTGCAGTACAGCAGTTCCGAATCCACGTTTCTCAATTACTTTGGGCTAAGCACATTCATAGCACCAGTAAGAATATCAACCAATCGACCCTGATAAGAGGTTCCGACGCTCCCTAACGTGCCACATCCAGGCGGAGGAGTTTCAACTCTATCATAACAAAATATTAATGCAGGTCGTCCCTCATTCGTTTCATTCCCTAGTCCACGGTGTATTGTTCGAGAGTCATAAGCCACGACACTACCAGCCGGGGCGTCTATGACACGAGCACCACCATTGGCAAATAATGGCCAATTGTTATTGTGTGACCCCAGTAGAAGTTGGGTTCCACCATTTTCGGGAGTAAAATCAACGAGCGGTACAATAATTGATAACCCTCGCGCACGATTATCCTTGTGCCAACTTTGATTGCCAGACCCGGGTACAGCTGTCATCAGTTGTAATTCACTGCGATAAATGCCATCCATGATTGTATCAGTCACAGAAGTCCCCCTGCTCTCTTCAGTACCGTCTTCATTCTGAAAGAAACCATGCACCAATGGAAGAATCTTCTTTTCAATCTGCTCCAATAATTGAATATCTTCATCTCCTAAATGATTTTCAACACAATGATACCTTCCATACGCCGATAAACGCCACGTTTCATCCTTTGGCATCATATTTGCACCGGGAGGACCTCGTCGTTGTTGCCTCTTTGGCTTGAGCATTTGAGTTGGCATGCTATGAGCAGCCGGCATATTTTTCACTTCGTTAACAATATTTGGTGGCAGACGTAAAGTGTCTATGATTGCAACACCAGATGCTGTTTCGTAGTATTGCAGAATTATCCACTTTGTTGAGTGCAAATTTGAAGAGGTCATAGTAAACACGAGCCTGAACACAATCAAAAGATAAACACTGAATGCATCCATCACTTCGGCAATTCAATATCAACGGTGTCATCAAGTAGTGAAACTTACTTTCAAGGCTTGACAGTGCACCAGAAATAGTAGATGAGCCTCCATCACTTGCGGTGTCGAGTATTCGTCGTTGGTTTTCAAGATTATGACAGCCAAAGATTGTGCCTCCTGCAGCAGTAGCTGTGATTGCGAGCTTGGGGAGGAACCGTGACGCTGAATGGTGAGCTGCCATTGTATGATAATAGATGAGGGGCAGCGGCCGGGCAGCGGGCAGGCAGCACACAACAATTGGGCCTGGCGCGTGATTGCGCAGAATTCTACATGAAGGTATCACCTATAAAACTCATACATATAATATTCAAAAATGTTGTTTTTCATATTATATTAGAGGTAAGATATAAAGACATAAAGAAAACCACCAATGCGTAATGCCTTCGAACCATGAACCAAATGCCGAAGCCATGCCAATAGCCGCCGGCCGAATAGACACACAGTTGTCGACAGCTCGCAAATCTCTGTTGCCGTGGGGTGTGATTATCTTCTCGTAACGCTCTTGAGATGTCTGCTGAATGGAGCCTATTATGGACACTTTCGGAGCCCAAAGATGATGAATGATGAGACGGATGACGGATTGTTGCCTCACCAGTGTTGTTTGTTGAGCCATAACTAACGAGACGAAAAGAAATCAATCGGAATATAGTGGGGTGTCTGTATAAGGTATGCGATGCATCAATTAACTTGATTTGGTTCTGGCAGGCGGAAGTGACCATCGCAACACAACGACACAAAACAATAATGGCTGATGGCTGATGGTAATGCGCGATGACCGATCTGTCACAACAAATACAGAGGCACCGATTACTTTTGAGTTTACTTCTTGTTGCCTTTGCTGGGTCATAGTAGCCGACACAACAATGAACGTGGACTATTTTGAAAGGGATGAAAGCACAATAGATGACGAACATGATAGAGTTGAATTCGCATGCTAAAAAGATAGGTGACGATAGATGATCAAATGATATTATTTCAGAGACTCTGTAGACAGCGGCAGGCTACAAACAAATGAAACCGGAAGAGAATTCATATTCATTTATCAGTTGAACGTTGAACTTGTGTCAATCGATTCATTTGTTACACATATGATTATAAATTAGAAGGAATGCAAAAGAATGTGAAAATAGTTGAATCAAATAATTCATCTATACAAATTACATTCGATGAGAGCAACAGAATCAGCCAACACAATAAAAATGTCCCATAGATCATGCGCAATCTTATGAAGACAGAATGTTCGTTAGAATTTATCCAAAATGAACAATCATTTGAATCATGATTGTGATAGTTGTCCGCTTAGTTGGAATTTACCCGTTTACCCGTTACCCATCTTTGCCTTCAGGGTAAAAATATGGGTAAATACCTGGTAAACTACCCGGTAAATACCTGGTAATTACCCGGTAAAACGTGCGGTAACAACTGGGTAAAGCCTCATTGAGAGTACCCTCGGGTAAAGCGTTTTACCCGGTAACGGGTAATACGGGTAAACATGCATTAAAAGCATACTAATGGCACTTAAACTGCTCAAATTGATGTCAACAATGATTGTTATGGTGTAGGCAATGATAGCATGAAGTATTCTGGCATTATTGGAGGCATTTGTATAGGAGTAGGAGTGGCTGGCTCCATGATCACTGGGCAAGTACTGTGTTGTATTAGGGTAATATCGGGTAATCGTTACCCGAGGCGGGTAAGTGAGTAAAGAGCGGAGCAGCCGGTAAGATTACCCAAAACACGTGATTTTACCTTACCCCAGGCCAAAATCAGTGAAATTACCCGGTAATTACCCGGTAAATTCCAACTAAGGTTGTCCGTCGGGGGTATTGCTGGATATGTAAACGAGATTGTATCGCCACCACAGGTTGGTTGTTAATTTATTTCCACAGATCCACATTCACGTGACCATGCTTATTTTTGCTTGCAATTTATATACATCTCACAACAAAATGCTGCTGCTGTTTGCAATGTGCACACGAGCTTTGCATCATCACACCGAACTCAGATCAGACCCTTGGCTCCTCGTTTCAAACCCAAACAAACGCGATCAGTTTAATCACTGTTTTCGTTAGTCACCGATTGTATATTGCTGCGTCCGAAACAGCTAAAGAGTACTTGTAGGACTAGAATTATGTGAGTAAAAAGTGCCATTCATGTTCACTGATTCACGGCCCAGTTCGTCTGCACATAATGCTCGATGTAACACTATATTACTCACCATTTCATCCAGAATAGAATTAAAGTTTATTGACAACGTTTGATATAGATATGCACTTGGGGTGGTTTAGGTGATGTCACGGCTCAGTCAGAGGCAAATATGGCCGACAATTTGGCTTCTATTGTGCTGATATCTTTATGTGGTTGGTTTGAAGGTGGACATTGTAGAAGTCAGGCCCCAAGATTAGCGTGCACGGACGTAAAGGGAGTTAGCGATGGTACTCGAGATAACTATATTAGAACCGTGCAGGCTAATATTTGAATGCCGCTGTATAGATGACTGATTCCGTTGGAATACAAGTGCTTCGCCATGGCGATGAGATTATTTTTGTGTGGAGGAAGCGCGAAGTTGTCGAACTTGTGTCATGATCGTGAAAGGTAATTTACAAAACTAGCCTAGGAGAACAGTCTGATCACGTCGGAATTAATATTAAAATTTGTTAGCGCGCAAAGTTAGAATCACGCTCCCCAATTGTTGTGGCCGTATCATCTGTACTTACCTCACAGAACCCCAGACGTCTTGCCAGCCTTCCTCTCACCATCAGGGTCTGCTGTTTGCTACCCAAGGAATTTGACTCCTTGGGCTACATCTCTTGTCTCATGTCTGGTACCCACCCGAATACCGATCATCATTCTACAATGAAGTCAGGTAATACAGGTATTGCCAGTTGTGAACAAAATCCTGCAGCTTTCTCTTGTTGAGTAATGGAGTGTTTAGTTTTAGTAGGCAGAAACAGAAACAGCTAATAATGAATTTGTCTGCCATCAGCAGCGCCAGACAGTAATTTGATTATTCAGTTACTAGTTCAGTTGACTGAGTGACTGGCTGATGTCAGTGCTCAGTGCCAGGTGCCTGTTAACCAGGTTTGACTCATCATGCACATCATGCCTACATACACATGCTAAAACTAAAAATGAGATGACTTTGTGACTATTCGACTATTACCTGGAAATGGGTAGATGACTGATAATCCCTGGTCAGGAATAGGTAGCCTGCCAACTCCTAAATTACCTGCTACGCGTACTTACCAGCATTTACCATGGTATCGGATGTCCAGAACTCAAGAAGCGAAACAAGCTTACCATGATCAATGGACAAGAGCTTTTACTTACTACAGTCACTCTCACTTAGATATCCATGATGACACAAGCACAAGAACAAGAACAAGACAAAATAGACTATTCAAAAAATGAGACGATCTTGATGCTGTTTGTCCTCGCATGTCCTCATTGCTCACCACTTCAGATGTTATTCAGCAAGGTGATCTTGTGGTTTGACCCCTGTTGATAATCGTAAGTCCCCCTACGTACGTTAGGCACTTCTACCTACGCCGCCATGTCCTAAGACTCAGACACAAGACATGAACCACGTCATACATGACGCTAGCAAAACTACCTAGCATTAGATAAGAGCAACTGCCATACCCTCACTCATCCTTGATTCTAGTCCTCTTCTCATCCAACAATTCGAATTCTAAAGTGAGTCTAAAATGATTGCAGACGAGGCAGTACAACAGGTGTTTTGACATGACATTTGGTAGCGAATGCTATGTATTCTACTAATTCTACTAGTGTCTAATAGTAATTTGCTCCTAAATGGAACTAAGTAGGGAAATCAAGATTCTACAAATTCAAATGAGAATGAGATCTGATGAACTTCTTAAATAATAGACTGCTCAACACTCTGTAATAACAATAGACTGTTTAACGCTCTGTAATCTAATGAATACGAATGGTCTCATGCCATACTCTCCCTTTCTCTACATTAATCAAAATTGAATCTCGGGCAATTTGATAAGCTTGGCAATTTTCAGATGACTTGCCCGCATGATTTTTGTTTTTTGGGAGCGAGTCGATTGATGTCTATTTCTTAGTGAAACTGTTCCTGAATAGAACTCAGTAGTACACAATAAAGTGCAATTTTAAACAAAGATGCTTTATTTGATCTTAAGTGTTAATGATTTAATATTGAGACCTGGGATCGTAATTACAACACAGTCACTTTGACCGCTTGTTTTGATCCCCTCACTCCCCCCTTTCTTCATTCTCAATGTGTTTCCCTGTTACATTCACTGTAACAACTTCTTTAGACCATGACATGCTCTTGGTGTCGCAGGCTCATACACACAAGTCTTGGATAGACTTTCTGTAACATTCTATAATCTAAACATGACACAATAATAATGGTCACAAACCCTCTCTTTCTTTCTCTTTCCCCTTTCTTCTCTTCTTAAACAATTCATTTTCTCACTTTAATAAACATCCGGAGGTCTATGAAACCCACCCATAAAATCATCTCTATCATTCGTTCTATTCCCCAAGGCCTGAAGCTGATACCTCAACGTCCCGTTCATCTGTTCCAACCTCCGAATGGTATCCTTGGCCTCCTCGTTCCATCGTTTATATTCGTTAATTTCGTTTGATAATTGAGTTTGACGATCTTGCTGTATGGTAACGGCCCGTTTGAGTATTTTATTCTCGTTGGTTAATTGAACGTTGGCATTGGATAGATCGGCGTGGGAGGATAGGACGGCGGCGTGTTGTGATTTTAGTGTGGATAGTTCGTGCGATTGACGGGATAGGGTGTTTTGTAATTCGATTATTTTGGTGTTTAGGATTATGGAGGAGGGGGGTGCGGGGGAATGCGTTTGGGGTGAGCGTGATCGAGATCGTTTGCCTTTTTGAAGTGATTGAATTGTGAGGAGGGGGGAATGAAATTAAAATAAACAGTCGATGGCACGAATCGAGCAGAACAATTGAGTCCAAGAAGGTCAGAATCAATGGATCGAACGGCTGAGAAAGCAATGGCATTCATCCAGCAAGGCAAGGCAAATTTCGAATCAAATTATTATTTCGAACAAGATAATATTTCACGACTCACCGAGTCCGCCGCCATTCGTCCCCCCCGCCGCCACGGCAAACGGACTCATCCACCCCCCACCGCTGCTATTATTATCAAACGAAGGATGATCGTTCTTCCTCCTCCGTTTCGCCGCCTGAAACCCACACGATTCATCCATCTGCATCATGTTGACGTCTTCTTCGTTATTCTCGACGCCGTCGGCGATGCGACGTTTGTTCGTCGAGGCGACATTAGTTTGATCGAATGTGATTGAGGGGGATACTACCTCCATTTTGACGATCTTGATGTTGTTGTTATTATTTTGTTTTTGCTGGGACTTTTGATTTTGTTCTATGGCCGGCTACACTGTGCAACGGCAGGCCATGTTCATGTCCGAGAAGAGTCGCCGGATCGTCACACGAAATTCCGTGAAATTCTTGGAGATATTCTCGCATTGTTTTAAATAATTCCGGGAATATTTACCAAACTATTTAGAGAATGAAAAATCAAAAATCAAAATCCACCCCAAATCCATTGAATTGGTGGCACCTGGTACTGGTACCCCGTCGATAGTGTCTTGTGGATGATATTGGATGATGGTTCAGTTGTCTCGTCCTAATTCCGGAGATGGCTCGGACATTCCACCGTTAACCATTCAAAAGACCACGGCAGCAACCAGTCTAATAAGGCCGACGCTGAGGCAAATTCTAATTGTATTACTGTTGTTGATAACGTTGTTCACGATTTTATCAGCTTACATGTCGTGGTGCAGTACAGGCAATACTAGCTCTGCGGGCCTAATAGCTGCTGCCGCATATTCCGAGGGTCTGCCAATACTACATGAGGAAAACAAATTGGCAACGGGCACACGAGGAGGATCTTCACTGCCGCTGCTGCACCACTACCCAATCATCATCCCAGAATCTTGTGACTCGACTTCACGAGGTCACTTTGATGAAATATATTCAAAGGGATTATGGGGTTCCAAACTGCGTGATGTTTCGGCTCTCTACTCAGAGGCGGCATGGCCGCCAAATAACACAACAAAGGAATCGGCATCTGGTCACGGTAGTGATTTGGGATACGCCACTCAGACATCCCTTCGAATAATCAAAGATACAATTGGGAAACACAGTGTCAAGTCTATGATTGATATTCCCTGCGGAGATGCCAATTGGATGTTCGACAGCTATGTGACGGATTCCCTCCCATTCTATCTTGGACTGGATGTCGCGAATGCCACCATTGAATTGAATAGGATGCGCTTCGCTCATCACAAGAATAAAATGTTTACCTTTTGGGATGCCACTGCCTGTGTGCTTCCAAGATATAAACATGAACGTTCATGGCCCCATCCTACTTGGCCCTCACTTCAATCACCAGCATCATCCAGACAAATGGAGAAGTGTCCAAAATACTTTTGTCTTTTGTCAGGTACCTTTTTTTGCATCCTCCAAGCAAGCTTTTTGTTCCCTTTCTCTTCGTCAGCCTTCTGAACATTTGAACATCATTCAATTGACTGTATTCATTGTAGGAGGTTTGCACCAATTCATATTCTTTCACATCTCGTTGACAAAAATAATCATTACATTTCGCTGTGCAATTTTTCCACAATTGTACTAACTTATGTTGTGTAATATTATTTTTAGTCGTATTTATGGATACATGATTTTGCAGTTAAAATATGCACACACAAAAATGACACCTCATACATTTCTTCTTTCAACGATGAGTTTGCGATCAGAGAAGCAGTGCAATATGGATTGGTAGCCTTCCCTTCTAGATGCCTCGTGGTTGCTATTATTCATAAAATCTTGACATGAATATAACTTGTTGTTTGAAGTTACATCGTATGTTTCAACATCAAAAGGGGTTTCCCAATCATCATAGACTGCTCTTGGATATGAATTGAAAATAAACTTAGGGGGGGGGGGCACCACTCAAAGCAGCCAAAATATATATTCCTTCGGAATCCATTAAAATTTACAGGGATTTTAGATAACTATACAGGTGACAAGTCACTAGATAATGCTGATTTAATGAGTAAATTCAAAATTTTCGACTTTTTCAATTAATTAGCTAGCGGTCAGTATGGCGGATTTTGAAGTCAGTCTCTTGTTGGATTTCAAGAGAC
>JALLPH010000469.1:0-18961 GCA_036939855.1 Cyclotella choctawhatcheeana
AACTTCAACTGACAGTGACGAACTAATAATGCCTCTGTTCGTAAAAAAAAATAAAAAATCTTAGCGGCTGCTTCATAATTTTAAATCAGGTTAAGTAATTATGGTCGACGTCGTCTTTTAGTTCAATGCAGGAATCAATTCATCAAATACACGTCACCCTGAAAAACTATCAAAGGGACTCTATGACGTCAAGGAGAACAACACGCAGGCGGGCTGCTGACGATAAAAAGATCGGCCAATCGAAAAACAAGAATTCTCCCCTTCTCTTTTTCCAACCACATCACCCTTGGACTGCACGGCTCCCTCAATTGATTCATAATTTCCAATTCCGAACATTGATTAACTCATTCATCTGCCAATACCCAACACCCATGATGATTACAAGAACAGCATTAGCAACGGTGGCATTAGCCTCTACCATCAATGCATTCACTGTCATGCCCTCACATCCACTCCGATCGACTCGGGCGCTGTACTCTTCTCCCGCTGAAGACATTGAACTAACACGCAACGTCATAATGGAGCACGCCAATAAAAACATAGACAAAACTTGGATTGACGACACCTCTGATGAAATCACCAAGGCTGACGATGAAGTTATATCTGCTGCATCTACTGCCAAGAAGTTGATCATGGACATCCCGCCATCACCCTCAGAAACCGTAGCCAAGGCTACCACGACACCAACTAACAAGACAAACCCACCCAAGAAAGGCAATCCTGCTCACAAAGAAGGTCTCTTATCTCCACTGGTCTACGCCGCCAATTCCATACTTGGAAAAGACGAATTGAACAAATTACGCGCCAAGATTATAAGTTACCATTCCGATATTATCAAGAGTTTTGTTGACACCGCCGATTCAGAATTTGGGAAGTCTGTTTTGAAACAACTATTCGTCATTACCGATGTGGACAAGAGCGGATATTTAGATAAGGAAGAAGTAGCATCAGCTTTTAATCTGTTGGGATTCGATTGGCTTGGTGAGAAACAAGTTGGTAAAATTTTCGAAAGAGCTGATCTCAATGCAGATGGTGAGATTTCTCTGGAAGAATTCATGGAGGAGGCACCAAAGACCTTGAGGGTGAACTTGGTGAAGTTGGCCAAGAAGAATGGTGGTGAGATGGGGTTGTTGGTGTAAGACTACATAATCTCTCGTACAGCTTTCTGCATTGTGTCAACTTGTGAATTTAGTAAACTGAGGAACTGCATGAAAAAGAACTTGCCTCTACTGATTGGTATAAATCAACTTGAATCTAGACATTGTAAAAACTTACCCTCAGTAAAAAATATAATAATAAGTGACGCGTGTCGCCTATTTGACCTTGAGTTCCAATAATTTTTGAGCTGTTTCATCATAGTTGCAATATTATACCACTGCCTGAGTAACTTCACTAGACGAGTTGACTGTAGACACTTCTTCTTACTAGACACACGCATTAATGTATCAGCATATCTAGTTTCCCATCATTGCCTCAATTTGTAGTTTGCTCATGGTTTTCTAAATATTTTTACCTCTTATAGATGTTTTCATAGAACAATTCTAATGATCTAGCAATTTGATGCAAACAGGCATTTTGAAGAGATCGTGGATAGAGTTTTGCTGGCATCATCACTCTAACCCTAGTGTTGCAACTTGCATCATTGCTGCTTCTATGCTGGTAGCTTCAGGCTGAATCTGAATGCTATCTCTTACAACAGATCTAAAAAGAGGAAAGAAAGAGATATGATCATGAAATTTTGCAGCTGTTTTCGTGTTGTTGGTTGTTTGCTGCAGGAGAGGTGACAATTCTTTGACTGGACGCTGGGTACTCTATCTACTAACTTAGAGCATACCCCGTACCCCTGGCGGTAGGTCATAATTACAGACTGCTAGCGAAACAAACAGACACACCAAAAATCCCTGGGAGAGGAAAAAGGGTGAGGGAGTTTGAGTGAGGAAAGAGAGTTCAAATTTACTCTTCTCATTGTTGACGTTGACACCTGGTGGACAAAAAAGGGGACCCGTTTGCTGCCGTTTTTTAGGGTGAAGTTGTCCGACTTCCACATCAACTTCTACTTCAATGACCATTGACTAGAGACTGCTGGCGCAGTGAACAGACACGCCAAAAATCCTTTGGGGAAGGACAGAGTGGGAGAGTTGGAGTGAGGAAAGAGAGAGGAGAGCTGGAGTCAGGCTTCTCATTGTTGACACCTGGTGGACAAAAAAGGACCCGTTTGTTGCCGTTTTAGAGGGTGAAGTCGTCGGAATTCGACGTCTTTGACTTCGACGCTAATAACTGCGTGAGGAGACACCCTGCTGGCGTGTCTGATACCATAACTGCTTCTGCTGCTGGGGGAGACAGCCTGCTGGCGTGTCTGACTCTGCTGCCCAACCAACTACTAGATAGGGCCAATTTCTGGGCACCTGACTAACCCAGAGAGGTCATACCTGGCAGACGATTATAGGTACCCAGATCATTGGTATCCATTGGTTATCAATCGGTATCTTTAAATTTTACACTAATGTTAGCTAGGTTTGACCGGCATTTGGGTACCTATCTAACACAATTGTAAAATTAAATGGCAGACGATCTTATGGGACAAAAGTATCTTGGTTATCCAAAGGGCGGGGTTAATGGCAGTCCATTTTTTGGGGTATTTAGGTGGGTCTAGTTAGTGAAATTAACTAGGATGCCACCCCTCCTTTTGCTGCTTATATTCTTGTTGGAAACCAAGGGGCGGACATAAGAAAAGTGTCAGACCGCTTCTAAGAGAATCCGAGCGTCCATTTTTAACCCCGTGACCCCACTTTAACCAATACACATAAAGTGAATTAGCCTCTGACGACCCCGTGACGAATCGCTCTTATTCCAATAAATTTTCTGGCGATTTCACACTCATTCAAGCGCGACTTGGAGTCATTCGGACATAACTTGTCAATTACGGTTACGGACACAATATGCTGCCATTCGGACACAAAAAGTTTCATTGTGTCCAGAAAGATCGGAAGTGTGACCCTTGGGGACCCCCATGACCCCATAAAGAGGCGGTCTGATACTCTTCTTGTGTCCGTCCCTTGTGGAAACTAGAATTTTGTTCTGGGGGATGGAGAAAACGTAATAAGGAATTCTTTTCCTGGAAGGTACCAACATATTCCCGGGAATATTGAGGGAATAAACAACTTGACATTGGTGGCCTCCTCTGCGTGAAGAAAAGTAACAGTGTTTTGGGGAGGAAAGTAATGTCTTCAACTAAGAACCTTTCACTCTTTTGAACTTGACCCCCTATTTATCACCTAACAATATTACTAGTAAAATGAAGGCTGACTGATAAATATTTCGCACGCTTCTGCTCACCATTTCTTCTTGAAGAAGTATGTCTTCTGACTCATTTTAGTTAAATGGAGCGTTACATTTCTCATCTCTCACAAATATTTCTTCGATTCATAACCATTAACGCAAGAAACTTCTATGTGTATTGGTCGACAAGTGGTATACAAGTGGTATACAAGTAGGAGAGCCGTCGCAATTCTGAGCGAGAACTGGTCAAGATCAAACGACTGAAAGGTAGTCATTCCTCCTGTTGCTACTAACATGGTAGGAGATATATTTGCAGGACAGGACAATAAGGGAAGATTTGTTGTCCGAGGCCATGGTCATGGTTGTTTGTGTGGTGCTGAGAGTGGAGCGACAAAATGATGGTAAATCAAAGTAGCTTTTGTGTTATTACCTCTATTATCTACATAAGATGGTGGAAGTAGAAGTAACACAAACTGCAGAAATTCCTGGGGAATTTTGTTCCTAGGTTGGAAAATGAGTGGCCCCAACCAGATATATTATACTACAAATTGCAAGTTTTTTGTCAATCAAAAAAAGATCCAGAAAGTTTTCTTGTCGTGTTTTTTAGTTTTCATCAATAGAACAATGACCGATAGATGTGTTACGCCTATTGAAAAACGTTCAAGAATGAGAAAAATTCCACTTGAGGTTCACGAAGAAGTGGTCAAAAACTTTTGACGCAATTCTCGCCATTGAGACCTCAACAACCCCTTGGCATTGTTAAGAGACCTCTCTGATTCTGCTTCAGCCATTAGCATTCTGGTGCTCATCTCAGGTCGAATGGAGACATCGGACATCGGACATCGGTTGATTAAATCCAAAAAACGTTAATATTTCATTTCTATCATCTCCTCCAAGCGGTCTTTTGTCAAAACTTTTCATTATTGTCATTTTTTTCCACATTATTGGCAGACAGCCATCAACTGTCAATGGGCTAACACCGTTGGCACAGATCACCGTTGATTGTCATGGTCTCAATGTGAGTAATACAGAAGTAGGTACTACCTTTTACTTGTTTCATCTTGACCAGTTCTCGCTCATCAGAAGAGTCATTGCGACTGCTTACCTACTTTGTGTCCCACAATCCTTGACCAATACCCATCATATGAAGTTTCTAAGAAATATTTGTGAAAGATGAGAAATGGAGCGCTCCATTTGAACTAAAATATATCTGAAGACACATTTCTTCAAGAAGAAACTGCTAGCACAAGCACACGCAATTGAATTATTTATCAGTCAACCTTCATTTTACTGGTAATTTTGTTAGGTGCAAAATATTGGGGTCAAGTTTAACTTATTTAATGATTCTTACATATATTTTTTGAAAAACTGCGGCAAATCTACTGTCGTTGTCGCGGTATTTAGCAGCGGTAGCATGACAACTGCAAGCGACAGCCTCCAAACTTACGTATCACTAACCGTCGGTAATGTGATACTCACAGATACTATCATCATTATTGTGCCGGCGGCATTGGTTGTAATGAGAGTGAGCACCGCCTAAAATATATATATATATGCACTACTATGACATTAACGGCTCTAGCTTCTCAGTCAAAAGATGTGCCTGGTGATGCTGAAGAATCTGTAGAATGCTTAGGTCTACATTGGCCCCCAACATATCCAGTGTTATTGCAATTACAGTGTGGGGTCTGATCCTGTCTGATCTCTCTACGAGAGTCGAGAATAGAGGGCAAGGGCGAACCCAACCTCTAGAGGCTAGAGGTACATGTCTGCACATAAACTGCCCAAAATCAGCCCCGAAAATTGCCAAAAAACCACCACATCAGTTTGGCAGCAGATGTTGTGTGTCTCTTGAACAAATCAAATTGAATTTGAACGGATTTGAAAGCGGGGAGCGTCACCAGAGTCACCACATACACCGAGAAAAAAAAAGGTGGAGAGCGGACGGGGCGGCGCCAGACAATGGCAACAAAATGGTGAGTTTCTTCGCAGCATTATTATGTCCATGATTTCGATTGCATCTTCTGTGAGTAGCATTGAAATATTGTATTGCGTGCCAAAAATTTCGATCTCGAAGGGGGGGGGGGTCAATTAGGCTTACCATGTCACGAGCTGAGTGACCTCGCTTGTCTGAACCAGCTTCCGAATGTTGATTAAGATGCACGCTGAAAGTAACACTAAGGGGGACATATCGTTTGCAGCGTTGTAACTGTGAGATCATTGAATGAAAGCAATTTTTGTTTGTAATATTTTATGTGGACATCAAAGCCATCTGTTATGTTGTTATGATATGTGCAAGGTGGAATATTGTATTTCGGTGAAGGAGTCACAAGTATCCGAGCTTTGTTCCGCTTGGTATTGTGACCACAGTATCTGATTGTGTTTGAGCCTCGGCCTCTGCGATTGGTGATGCGGTTATCTAATTGCTAACAGTGAATCTTATATTCTCCATTCTCACAATCTTAGGTGCAAAGAACTGCCACAACACATTGATCAAAATCTACAGAATCGTTCATCATATCTCTAATTATCGGGCCGGATCAATCTACTATGGATCAAGTTCATTCACATTCTCAAGACAAACTTTGGGGAGCAGTGGAAATTATTCCCAACCGTCTCTATTATTCTCCACTAAAATTTCTCCCTAGCAACAACGAGCATACAACATCACAATCTGCAGCAGGGAAACAAGTTCACTACTTTTCAATCGATTCAACCTTAATCTACTGGAACTTCTTCCTCGACTTTGGCCCACTAAATCTCGGTCAACTCCATCGTTTCTGTTCTATGCTGAACCACAAACTCGTAGCTCCAGAACTTAAAGACTGCATAATATGTTACTACTCGGGTCCTGAGGGCCAAAAGAAGGCCAATGCATCTTTTTTGATTTGTGCTTGGAGCATGTTGTATCTGGGGAGGAACAAAGATGAGGCTTATTTCGGATTCAGGGATCCAAGCGAAGAGGAGGAAGAGGCGAAGGGGGGAAATGTTAGTTTGCCTCCAAAATGGAAGAAAGATAGTACCTTGAATAGCTCGAATCTCAAAGACAGGAAGGAGCATGTTCCGTTTACCAGGATCCATCCTTTACCGCCTTTTCACGATGCATCTCCAGTCGTACCGTGTACCTACGAACTTACAGTATATGACTGTCTTTGTGGACTCGAGAAGGCCCTACAACTTCAATTCTTTAAATACAGCAACACTCCAAACAATGTATCGACCTCTTCACTGTCTCGGAACTCAACTATCAGTGATGTACAGCCTAACAAACCCAGCCCATTCAAGGTTGAAGAGTATGAATACTTTGAGCAGGTAGAGAATGGTGACTTGAATTGGATAGTCTCCAACAAAATTCTCGCGTTTGCTGGACCCCACAACCAGAAGGTCATTACTCCTGAAGGTTTCTGTATGCTTACACCTGCAGACTACATCCCGTACTTCTTGCAAGAGAATGTCAAACTTGTTATTCGCCTGAACAAGAAATGTTATGATGAGAATGATTTCGAGAAGGTTGGAATACGACATGTTCAGCATTATTACTTGGATGGGAGCTGTCCTGAGATGAGTATTCTGCAATCAGTTGTAGCGGATATGGAATCAGTGGGAGAAGGTGAGGCAATGGCAGTTCATTGTAAGGCTGGACTGGGTAGAACAGGAACATGTATTGGTGCATACCTGATGAAGCATTATAAGCTGACTGCGAGGGAGGTCATTGGATGGATGAGAATATGCCGACCAGGTATGGTTATTGGGCCACAGCAACATTTCCTGCAGGAAATCGAGAGTATCATGTGGCAAGAAGGAGATGTGTTTAGGAGCAATCTACTGCAAGAGGGCAAGTTGGCTGAAGCTGTAATTATGCAGGATACGTCACATTCAATATTGGCGACACCAAAGAATAGAGGAATGCATGCTGGACAGCATGTCAACTTCGTGACCCCTGAAGCCTCTGGCTCCAATGGACAATCATCTGATGATACTAGTCAGGATATTACTATGGCTAGCCCGGTGCAAAGTAGTGCTACACCAACTTCACCACTCCCTTCTTCTTTATCATCCACTGGATCACTGCAAGAACGCATTGAATCTTCAAAGATAGCAGACAATTCTCCTCAGGAAGGAGATCAAGCCAATGCTCTATTGCAAAGAAAGTTACGCCAAAATCTAAATCAATTCATGTGAAGCTTGTGGCTTGTGGGGTGCATAACAATTTATCAGGTGCCTAGCAAGGTAGCTGTCCCTTTTCATAATATTTGTTGCTAAGACTTAATGTTCTAATTCAAATACACACACATATGAATACTTTAGTATGTATTGATACGTATTTTCATATTTAGTTTTACTACCAAAGAGGGTGTTACTCCAATTGCCAAAGCCACTAGGTGCAGAATTAGATTTCAGGTCATCCTCATTGTGTTACCCTGTAAACAGTACTGAATTTTGAATTTTGAGGAGCAACATCCACTCCTTCTTTCTTCCCTACTGTACCATAGTTCACAAAATAATGTTGTCACGCAAATTGAGCGTTTCTGGCGCTTTTGGAGTGGTATCAGCAACAGAGTTTAGAACCCAAATTATCCGAGCTGGGTACAGCATTTGATGATGATTGAGATCTCAACAACAAGCGTGTGTTTAGAAAGGCGACAGATGAGTGGGCTCCGTCACTGATACAGCCATATATAGGAGGCAAAAATACAAATACAAAAGTCTTTATCAGTGTGGCTGTAAATGGAGGAATCCTCAGCAACTATTGCCTTACTTTTTTAGGAAAAATTTTCAGTGTTCTGAACTTTTATTTATAGTAAATATATAGCCTAACTATTAGATATTTTTGAGCCAAGAATTTTCCGATGTCGGCTTGCCTTACTTCTTTTAAGCCAAGAATTTCAATGATGGCTTGCCTTACTTCTTTTTTTGAGCCAAGAGTTTTTAATAAGACCACTCGCAGCCCTGTAGGCTAAACCGTTCTGTGAGCTGTGAGAAAAAATGGGTATAGCACAGCAGAGTTTCAGTGTTGCACCTATAATTTTTTGTATCAATTCCTACGCACAACAATAATTCAACATTGAGCGTGGGAGGGGCTGAAATCATTTCATCCCAGATTCAGTCTTCTGTCGGGCAATCCAATGCATCGGATCTAGAGGGATTCGGACGGGCGTGAACGTTTATCATAATCTTATCAATCAATAATCAAACTAGGCACAGTGGCAGTTTCAGTGAACGGAAGAGATGTCACAGAGCACAGAGACGAGATAATATATTGTCATGAATAAGGAACACAAAAACAACGACAACATAATCAACAATCTTTTCGAGAAGATGCGGATAAGTGTTTTCAAAAATCGTCATTCAAGAGGATATAATCTTTAACACAATGGAAACAACAAATAATCAGGCTTGGCTATATCCGTGAGTTGTTGAAGCTAATCAATATTGCGATGATGATGATAATAATAATAGTAATATTACTATTGAAATACAAATAGCATATTATCTGCTTTGTGGGAGTGGGAGCTATGCCGTTTGCGATGAAATAGCAGCGGCGAAGTCGTTGTTGCAAGTGGTGTTGATCTAGAATCTCACCATGGTTGCAAGCAGAATATTATATTTTTTAGCACAGTGGATTTGGCCTACAGGGCTGCGCGGCGAAAGCACCAAGCTACAAAATATAGCACAGTAAGGTTTTGCTGGGCTAAAAAAATTTTAGCACACTTCATTTGGCCTAACTGCGTGCGGTCTGATGGCTTGCCTTATAATTTTTCAACAACCCAAAAAGTCTATGTCTAACTTATGAGTTGAACTTTTTTTAAACACTAGTTGCAATGGATAGTAAGTCCAGGGATGAAGTAAGCCATAGTAAGTATGTTATACAAATGCTTCTATATAAATCCAATGCCCGAAAACTAATTGACACCATTGTAGACAAATTATAGACCAGTTCTGGATGATTTGAATCATGAAGAAAGGACCACTAAAATCCAAGATACTCTGGGTTTGTGTAGTAGACGTACTAGAGCATAACATTTAGTACCAATTGGGTACCCAAGATTTCCAAGATAAGCAATGGGTTAAAAATAAATTGACCCGAAAGTTGGGGATAGAAGTAGAAGTACAGTCGTAGAAGTACAGTCCTTCTCATATCCTCTTTAGTTACCCCCTACTGCTCATAATACAGCACTCATAGAGAGGCCATCTATTCATAGATACCTTTGCTACTTTCCAATCTCTCCCAGCCACTCAATAGTGAACAGTCAAATATTAAGATACCAAATCATTGCCCCCTATCAAGAGCATTGAATTGCAACAATTATCGGAGCTAGTGCCCTGACAAAATATTCTATAATGATTGGATCAACTCATCAACATAGAGGATTCAATGCCTTCACCTGCATAATTGTTTCTTAAAGGATGGACTCGATCCTCGATCCCAATTACGAGAATGCCCGATGGGATTGAAATGTGGAGTTGTTGGCCAAGTCTCCCTTGAAAATCATCCCTTTCTTTGAGTTGGATGATGGTGTCACACTCCCTCCCTAGCGGTCAATTCCAATGTAGATGATTGCTTCACCCACTGTTGATCATCATTTGGATTGTCCAATTCTAACACATAATAGTAACTTGATGGAGTGTTAACAGATTGTCCATCTCACGGTGGCATTGATTTTCTTGTCATAATCAGTACACATCAACCCCTTGACAAAATAGTTGAAGTGATTTTGCCGATTGCTGATATGGTGTTTGGTCTGCGAACACTATTAGCGGGCCTCGGCTTTACCAAAGGCAATAGCAGCAGTGCAGTCTATGCTGCTGAGTAATTATGAAAAAGGTCCCCAACCCCGCAATTCCTAGAGCATAGAACGTAGAACAAAAGGAAAAAAAGATGAGATAAGTACCTTTACTCTATGTGATACTAACACGAACCCACTCCTACGTCTGCCCACCATAAGAAACAGCATAATGAAGGGCAACTAATACACGAACACTGATGTAGAACACTCATATGTTCACGTCTAGTATCTTCTTCACAGTACATGGTATGTAACCCACTTGACAAGAAGCTCATGGCTCATGCCTGCCCACTGCCCACTGCCCACATTGTTTGGAAAACGTATTCTCTCTCTTCATAAACACACCTGTTTGTAAAAAAGAAAAAAGGCAATGCTGTGTGCCAGGGTTTTTCTCTACATACGCTACCAAAACTACGGGTTGATGCAGGAAAGGGTTAAGCCCCCATTCCAACACCACGATATTATTGTCGAACATTATTAGTAGATAGTGTCTGGCCGAAATTGTGAAGCGAAAACATAGAAGTGTAGAGCAAGCAGAGGTGGTACTGCAAGCAAGAAGTTGCAACCGCAGAGACAACAAGCGAGCTGTTACTACAAACGCACCGAGGCAACAAGGGATATTCAGAAGCGTGCATCAATAATAGCATTACAAGCCATGAAGACCATTGCAGCTCTTCCTTTCCTCCCATTCATTATCGCAGCCCAACTCCGTGAATCTTCCGACTCTCCACGTCAACTCCAACAAGAATGTGCCATTCGTTCCACATATCTAGGGTGTTACAAAGATCGAGGTAGCGATCGCGCATTGCCAGACGAAATCTTTGGCAACAAGTCTCGTGGGATCACAGGTCCTCAATGCGAGGCAGCTTGTGCCTCCGCCGGATATGAAGTGTGGGGGCATCAGTTTAAGGGCCAATGCTTTTGTGGTGATATGGATGATGGATTCGGAAAGCATGGCGTAGCATCAGGATGTAATTGTTGTGGCGATAACGTCGGTTCGAGTAAGTTTTGCGCATATGCAATTGATGGAACGGCACCAGGATGTGGTGGATCGGGTGTTAGTACCAGTAGTACTTACGTCGGCTGTTACAGGAATAAGAATAAGAATAGGGCTTTGCCTGTGCAAGTTGATGAAACGGGCTGGAGTGCTATGGAATGTGAGAGCGCTTGTACGGCAAGGGGTTTTGAGTTTTTTGCCAGAGAATGGAAAGGACAGTGGTAAGTGTTTGATATGTGTGACTCTATGTTGACTATTCAGCTAATATCACAACTGTATCCTTTGATATTTTCGTTCATTACATACAGCTTCTGTGGATCTGGAAATTACGATATGCACGGCCCCGCAAAAGATTGTGATTGCTGCGGAAGTAATGTTGGTGGAAATAAGATGTGTGTTTGGCATACTCTGGGTAAATAAGTTCATGAATAATTATACTATGTGGAAAAAGAAACAAAATGGATCTAATTGGATCAGTAACTTTTGTTGTGCGAGCAAAAACGACTTATCCGTTGTTCACCACACCATGTTGTGGAAGTCAATTGTTAAAGATATGGAGTTTGTAACACGGATGTAACCAAGTTTTAGTACCTAAACTTCAAGCATCACACCATCTTTTTCTTTTCACCCATAACCATATTCAATATTTTATAACCCCAAACAACATTTAAACCCCATCCCAATAACATACATCCCTGTGTCATTCCAGACAAAATCCGTGGGACCCCACTGACTTCTGGTAATGATTGAACCTCATCCCAACTAAACCAGAACAGATGAATCATTCCAATAGTATACACAATATTTCTAGTGACGAAGAATGCCAATGCAAACAATCTATTTGTCACATTCAAAAATTTACTGTGCTCTCTACCCGACTTCAATAAGAACCATCTTGTATTCAAAAAGATTGTCGATATTTCACCTACGGCAAGCCATCCAAAGGGATAAGGCATGATGCCGTATGTTCCATTGATTACACTGCACGTTGCGAAAAGGACATGGTGAAGTATTGTATCAATACCACCCAATTTAGGATATTGATAGATAACATGCAGTAAATCGTAGAGTAAGTATGAAAGGAAGAGAATGTTGGTCGTTCCCACCTCAAGACCTGCCGATCTTGTCGTTTGTATTCCATCTAGCATATGTGTTCGGGGAATGAATACTTTATCAAGATTGGATGCAAATGATAGATTGTATAGATGGAGTATACCCCGGTAGGAGGCGTACAGGGCATGAAGTTGAGATGTAGCGTAGGATGGACCGCGTTTGATTAGGTTTTGTTTTGCTTCATCCTTCGTTGCATCATTTAAAGAGTCGCGCAATATCATGTCAGAGTATCTTGTGATCAAATATTGAAAAATGCGATAGAAAAGGTTCCATGCACATATGGCAAGTATGAGTAATTTCAATGCATAGAGGCTTCCTTCGTCATGTGAGTGATGCAGCAATGGTGGATTCATGATGGATTTTAGTGCTACCTGTAAGGTTCGTTTGTGCATGAAAGAAAAGCAGCAGAGTCAGTAAGAAACTTGATAGAAGCGATTGATAGATAGATTCACGATGTGATGTCTCCAAACTCCCTAAAAGGCTATGCCGATTTGTGCCGATCAATAATTTTTCTCATCTCGACTAGCCAGATACGTAGATCTCACCCTCGGCCTATTTTTGCTCGAAAATGCTCTCTATGTAGAGCTGAATTACTTAGCTGATTTGAGCTGATGCTGCTTTTTGCTGTTGTTATTTTAGAGGCGGCTTTTACCCATGATGGATGCAGGACGATTGAGATGACGGGAATGTTGACTGCTGCGCGCGCGGTGAGACGATGGAAAATGCTTGAGCGCCAAAACGAAATTTTCATAAACAAAGGAAAGGGTCTTTGGCACACAAAATCAAATACTGGTGGTATCCAGTGAAAAGATCGCGAAAAGTATTCCTGCATCCGATCTCTGTGCCGGTCCAGCCTCATCTCAGCGCCCCTCTCTGTGGTGAAAGTGGTGCATGGAATGCATGCGAAAAGAATCTACCACCACCGTCACCAAGCAACGAGATCACCATCTACGGTGCATTGACTGAGTGTCGTGATAGCTGCTCTATTACAGAGGCTGCAATAGTTAGCAAGCTAGAGGCAAACAGCAAGTCAATCGAGATCTGGCAATATTATTGCAGGTGAAGGTTGCAGCAATATAAAAGCAATTGCACGATGTCAACAGCTATTGGTACATCAGCTTACAATGGCAATCATGCCATGCACAGCAACACATCCACAACTCACCTAATCCAATACAGCTCATCTTCGCCCACTGTCGACTATGACACCAACGTAACACCTCTCTACGCCGCCATTGGTAACTCCAATTGGGATCAAGCCACCTCTATCTGCGAAACCATTCTCAACAAACTAAACTCGGGCGAAAATGTTGTCAATGAGGCAGCTACTTGGGTAGTGCGCAGAAAGGGTAATGAGATATTATGGAGGTTTTTACCGATTCATTCGTCCTGTGCGCTCTCTCCACCTCATGCATTTTTACGGCTGCTGATTAAACTATCATCGTCGTCAGTGCGAACAGTGGATCATCAGGGATTGCTCCCGCTGCATTATGCATGTGGGAGTCAAAGTAGCCGAGAAGTGATTTATACATTGTTGATGAGTTTTCCGCAAGCGGCATTGAGTGGAGATCCAAGGGGGATGCTGCCGCTGCATTATTTGGGGCAATGGGGCCCGCAGGGAGGGAGTTCTGGGATTGTGGAGATGATGCTGGTGGCTACTGGAGAGATGGCGAATGCTAAGGTACGTAATAATGATGACCTTGGGTGACTTTGTCTACTCATTATTCCGAATTTTGGATTGCCTGGCTTGAATGTTTCATGTTGTTTTGCCCGCTAACCCCCAAATTGCTTACTGTTAACTTAATCAACAGGACAAGGATGGAAACACGCCACTTAAACTAGCCCAAAATGCATCGTACTCCTCTCATAATGAGGTGGCCAATCAAATTGCCAATCATATTATGCGCAAAGGATTGCATTTAAGCAATTCAATTAATAATTCACCATCATCGAGTAAATACGTGAATACTAGGTACAACCCCAAGGAACGATATGCCAGTTTTGAAGATGAATCAACAGCCATAGATAGTAATATGATGATGGATAAATCCAACAGATCAGGGAATAATCTTCATCATGCAACGGCCAATATGGTAAGCTTTGGTGATTTGTTGGAAGATGAAGAGAGAGAGGCTGAGAGTATTAATACTGGTGATAGAGGTAGGGAGGTTCGAGATAGTGTTGAGATAAGTTTCGGTCGTGATAGGTGAGAACAGAATTTGTAATAACGGCTCTCTATTTTCTTATTGGATGTCGCAATACCTAACATTTACTAAAATATTCAGGACCCCACGAGGAAACCAAATCAACAGCACTTTGAACAAATTGGGCATATCTCCAGTGAACACGTCCTACAAATCTAAGTTGAATCAACAAGGCGACAATAGAAGCATCCTATCAGATCCACTGAATAACAATCGCATCGTCTCATCACCCAGGCGAATCGATCAAGTTGCCCAAAATAATGAAAACACTACCGACCCCAACACTCCCAAGACAACGCATCGCCGTAGATTTTCTTGGGATGTTGACCCTAACAACTCCTCTGACGGTAACAGTCACAACTACTCCTCCATCACCAACGCCATTATTGATAAGTACGCCTCACCACGTCATACACGCGATCCAACCGCACGTGGAGGCTTACCCCCCATGAGTCCGCAAGCTATTTCTCAATCCCAAAATAATGCCAACATAAGTAGAGACGAATACGAAAAGGTTAAGAGTCAATTGCGTGTACTGAAGTTGGAAAAGGAACATCTTGAGAATGAGCGCAAGTCTGATTTCGTGGAGAACAATCGTAAGATTCAGAGTGATTTTAAGGAAAGGTTAGAGAAGGAAGAGAGGGAGAAGAAGGTGCTCGAGGAACGACATGGGATACTGAATGAGGAGCTAGAGAAGAGTAAGCTACGTATTGCTGAGTTGGAAAGTCAGCTGAGTGAGGTGAGATCATTTGGAAACAATGCTGCCGCGACATTTGGAAAGGATGCCTCCAAGTATAAGGAAATGATAGCCAAGTTGGAACAAGAAATTACTGAATTAAAGGAGAAGGCAGCCAATCATGAAAGTTCGGATGCGGCATTGGAGGATGAGAAAAAGAAGTCAGCCTCGTTGGAGGCCCAGGTTAGAGAACAAAAGATGAAAATTGATGATATGCAAAGAACTCATGGCGAGGCGGTGTACAATCATCTCCAGGAGGTTCGATCTCTCCGAGCCAGTCTTGAAAGGGCAACAGAAGATATCGAAAAGACGAAGTCCTTAAAGTTAGAACTGGATTCAAGGGACAAACAACATAAAAATGAGTTGTCGGCAAAAGAGAAGGAGTGGGGAGAGGAACGTGCCAGGCTCCAGGCTCAGATATCGAATTCTAAACAGGATGCTTCTACTGTTTCCTCCGATGAACGTTCCAAGCTTGAGTTGCAAGTACGCTCTTTGACCGAAGCCAGCTGGAGCGCTCAGAATGCTGAATACGCAATCAAAGCTGACCTTTGCAAGAAGGAGATGGCGTGGAGGGAAGAACGCGCCAAGCTGGAGGCCGAAATTGAGCGCCTCAAAGGAACTGCCGGTGGCTCGACTGTTGGTGTATACTCTGTTGCTTCATCATTCTTCCGGACTAGCGAGCACCAGACAGATACGAATCTTGATTCCGCCATGAAGGAAGCAGAAGAAATGCGCAAGTACAACGCCAACATTCGCAAGGAGCATGATCAAACCATTCTTGAATTGGAAAGTGAGCTTGACAAAGAGCGCACCAGCAAGAGAGAGCTGATGTCGGAGATAGTCTCTCTGCAGTATAAGGTCTCCAAATTGGAGTCCGACTCAGAAGAACGCGGTGATGCTGGTGTTGAGGTCCTATACGGTTCGAGAAAATATCGTGGGACTGGTATCAGTGGTAGTGAAAGCATGGATCATTCTACAGATAATTTCCGTTCAGCTACCGAATCACGAGAGCAAATCCGGAAACTGGAGGAGCAAGTACGACAGCTTAGAAAAGAGCTTGATGATGCATTGTCAAAGAATTATAAGTCAGGAGAGGAATCGAAGAGCAATGACAAATTCCACCGTGAGGAGATTGCCCAGTTGGAGGAAAAGATTCGCATTCTTGAGAATCGGGAGAAACAACTCAAGAGTGAGTTATCCGATATGGATGAATTCAAGAAGAATGGATTTGACCAGGACCGAATCTATCAACAACTGCGATCAGTCAAAATTCAACTGACAGACATCCAAGAGAGAGAAGATAGCTATTTGAGAGAGATACGAGATCTCAAGAAGCAAATTTCAGAGCTGGAAGCCCTTGACCAAGGTCTAGATGCAAAGTTATGGGAGGCACAGAGATCACAACAGTGGGCACTTCAAGAGAAAGAGGATGAATTAAACGGCAAGATTCGTGAAATCAAGAAGGAATACGAGAATACCATCATTGACAATCAGAACAAACATCTGAAAGAGTTACGCGAGCTCAAACGAGACCTTCAACGAGCCTTTAGTGACAAAGAAGACAACTACATGCAGCAACTGCGTGATGCCAAACGAAGAGAGCAGGCCTTGCAGGACCGCGAAGACGACCTAATCAAGCAGATGAATGATGTTCAGTTAAAGAGTTCATTGGAAGATCTTGACATTGATGGGATGTTGAGACAGAAAGATGAAGAGTTTGGGAGATTATTAGAAGAATCATCCCAAGACAAGACAGCCAAGATTGCCGAGTTGACAGAACAGGTGAAGAGTCTTGAACAGGAGCTGAGAGACTCTGAGGATGCAAGATTGATCAAGAAAGAGCTTGAGCAACAGAGACGTAAACACAAATCGGAGATGAATAAACTACAAAACAGTTTGGACCTTCAAAAGTCGAAGGAAGCTCGTCTGCAGTCTCACATCAAGTCAATGGAGAGTCAAATCACTGGAATGGTTTCTGATTATGAGGCAAGGCTGGAGGAAGCATACTACGCGACAGCTGCAGTCAAGGGAGCATTGAAATGAGCAGCTATCAACCATACATATCACTGATTTTATTTTGTATTTGTCAAGCTTAGAGTTATTAAGTGTGAAATGTGCAGTTGCTTAGAGTAGAATCCTTGTAATGTGGTAAAACTAACCTGCATTGATAATGATTGTTTGAACAAGCTCACACTCAATGCGATCAAACACCAACTCACAGATTGAGGAGCACCAAACTCAGCAAGTATTAACCTATACATTGACACTATGTGTAGCTTAGGCCTGTGCGAAACACATTTTTGGTTTTACAAGGTCTATTAAGACAAAATGAGCTGTGTTCTATTTTCATTGCTAAGTGTATGCATCAAAATTCTGTGTACCTCTTTTTAATCTTTGAGATACACCACACACTTCTGGGTGGAATGTCCAGCCACCAGCCACCTCGTTGCACCCTTCTACATTGTACAGGTAACATATCTATTATTTACTTCCTGAAAACATATACCATTGCATTTGACTGAAATTCCACACCTTTAGGTAACCATCCATCTTCACTAGTAATTGACGCAGTCCTTTCTGAAGCACAATCAAACACGTCACCAATATGACCAAGAGGAGGCATGGAATTAGATCGATGTAATGTACTCTTTTTTCTACTAAGAAAATCAGAATCGAGATCGAATCCCATCGGTTCAGAATATTTTGGCGTTTTCATAATGCTTCGTATGTTTCTGTTGACTTGTGGTGAGCGGTGTTGAGGTCTCGACTTTTTCCGAAGCATTACTCTTGATGGTGTGCCCGCGTTAGCATTATTTGGTGGTGGGGAACTGTTGTCAGCTCTCGACGGAGACTCTATTTTATCACGAGAAAGCTGACGTCTATTGTGCTTCTTTTCGGGGGGAGTTAAATTGTCGCTCTGCCCAGTCTTCCACATTTCTAGCTCTGCCTTTGTAGGCATGGACGACGACCTGCAGTGAGAACGGCGAAGAGGCGACGACTCTTTGGCGGTGCAATCTTCATGGAGTCTAGATTGGGCATCGTATGGCATCTTGGGAGGTTGACGGCTCAAGTCGAAATTATTTTGGAACCAATCGGCTACTTTCGAGATGGCGGTCACATCATCTGGCGAAGGCACGTCAGCGTGGACACTTTCTCCCTCTGTTGAAACCTTTCTATTCTTTTCGTACGGTGCAGCTGGTGCAGTCTTGCTTATGGGACGGTAATTATTAAACACAAAGCTTTGTCTTTGAATATCCCCTTGGGCGTCATTGCAAGAAACAGTATATGCAGACAATTTCAGATAGTCAGATGACATCTTCTGTTGTAGAAACCGAGATTCCTCTTTCAGCATGGCAAGAGATTCTGGAGTTCGACCATCACATACTTGAGACCTATCCGCTGTAACAGATTTGTAGAGTTCGTAGGAATGCGGCATGTGCTAAATTTTTGTGATTGGCATATGTTTTGTATGTTCGGCTGTTGGAAGAGTAGATTTCTTGAAACTTGAAACTGTTATGGTATCACAGTCGATCTTGTTGAGCAAGATTGATATTGCAAACACACTTCTTCGCACAGACGTTGTGGGTCTTTGGATTTGCGGTGACAAAGCGTTGAGCCCTCTCTGCGAAGCAACAAAACGACTGGAAAGAAAGGATACCAGAGCATTGCTCCGATTCATTGGATAATGAGCAAGAACACCAATAATTACAAAGAGACAAAATGACTACTTACAAGAAAGAGAGTGTCAGAAAGTCATAGAAAGTCAAGAATAAATTTTGGGCGTGGTCGTTACCGTGGTTTACGGAATGTAAGGCTCACAAATTAAGCGGCTCTGGGACCAAAG
>JALLPH010000470.1:0-18994 GCA_036939855.1 Cyclotella choctawhatcheeana
GCAGAAAAAAATTGCACAATTGCACACTTGCACAATTTGCTAAGACCGCGGCTTATGGATTATAAACACGTTGGGACGCATGCTTCACTCACTCATTGTCAGCAATGTCAGAATGTAAATAAGCCTGCCACTTCCATTCCTCATCCACACCTTCTTCATCTCCTTCATCGATTATTTCACCTAATACTGTCCCAACTTCAATCCATTGACTTGCATCAATTGTTTCAGTGAATTTGTTCCATTGTAATGTACCCTCTTCCATGCATTCGAGCAGCATTGTTGGTTGATGGTTTGGTGTGACCCTATCGGCTGGATCAGCTATGGATAGAAGCAAATGAGATTTTTTAATGATTAATGATTACAACAATGAATAATGATTAGTAAGAAAACTTACCAATCAGATCAGCAGAACACTGCAAATGCATAACTGGTTGATATTCAATGACATGACTATTATTTGGTACTAGGCGTTTTATTAATCTGGCAGATGTATGAGATGGAGATAGCCTGGGTAAGGTTACACTCTTACGAGTAACTAGGGTGATAGCTGATTTGGTAATCATTCCTCTAATTTTTTGCTGGGTTTGATGAATGTCTGTGATAACTTTTGCTTAAACTTGACGAGCCCTTTTAGGTTGACTTGGAGCTTTGTAGGCTCGCAGCTTAGGTATTGATGCGATGGCTTGCGACTTGAGACTTAAGATGGTCTCGAGAGTGATTCATGTTGTTGGATTTGGTGCCATAGCCGGGGTATCTAGCCCGTAACCACCGGTAGTTTAAAAAGTACCTAATAGTAACTAAGAGGGAGAAGTTACCACCTTACTTATTTAAAGCTTCAAAAGTATGTCAAATGCTTTCTTTTCGCTGTCTTCCTTCAGACTGATATTTCGCTTAAAATGGTAGAAAAATTATATGATTGAAGCTTAACATTCCACCTGGAGCTTCTGAGGACAAACATCTGTTGCACTTGGCACACATCTGTCACACGTGATGTGAGTTCACAGCGTGAAAGAGAGTCAACGAATCAACGAGTCAACCTTTCCCAACAACAACTCACCAACGACGCGACGAAGTCCATCATCAATCTCAAACCAAACAACCTAAATACTGCAACTGCACCTTACCGAATATCACACATATCAAAGCAACTCTTTCTATCTTCTAGCACCAAGCATATCTATCATTCTCCACCAATCAAGATGACAACCATTTCCAATCAAAACTCACTCATTAACCCATTGGCGCGGACGAAAGGAGGATGCGCTTCTAACAACACTCATCAAACTCACGACCGTGATCGTGAAGAAGTCGACGATGGGTATAACGGCATGATGCCCATTCTAGGCATCCAGGAAGACGAAGACATTGCAAGTATCGAAGCGGAGGGCACCGGTGATACTGACAATGGGGGTGCTGCTAAGAGCCAAAGTCGTGACGTGGAGAGTAAAATCTTAACTGCCGCCTTGGTTACGAGTATGGAGGACGCTTCTCGTGGTGGTTGCAAGCCCAAGTCCAAGGATGATCAAGCAGTGGATTCGAATTCAATGATGTATCAGCATGTCACGCCGACCACCTCTGAATCATCATCTGTAGAAACAACGGATTCTGGTGATTCTCACAATGACTCTAGTATTCCCTACCTGAATCCTACTGGTGCACAAACAAGCAGGAAGACACCAAATCCTCTGTCTTCCAATTGTAATGCCACGAGAACCACATACCCTCGAGCTAGTAAGGCTGCGGCTTGTACCAAGGTGGCTAGTGCACTGCATTGTAACGCTAGTCCAAGAAGCAGAAGAAAGATGGATGCTGGTGAGTTTTCCCTTGTCAAAGTTGGATTTTTACTTGTCCCCTCTGATTTTCTGACATTTCATGCCTTTGAAATTCAACTTGTGCCTCCACAGACAAGCTCGAATCAACACAACCCCCTGGAAAGCTTATGTATCCCGTTCCTCCTGTACCCCATGGGTTCCACCCAGGATCAGCCTCTGTTCCCAATCCATTGGCAGGTATGGTGCACCCCCCTCAAGTTACTTTTCAGTATACGCAATATCCTCAAGCAAAACTGCCAGTGGCAATGGCGCCATCGTCCAACAAAAAATCATCGACCAATTCTTTTTCACAAGTTGCCACATCCATGTCAACCCAGGAATACCAAACGGATAATATCATGTCATCCTCTACCAATGAGTTAATGAGTTCACAGAGTAATCAACCGGAGCAAGAGGGTCGAGGACGCATCTTTTCTATCGATTTAGACCCTTCAGTACTAGACTTTGTCGACAATGTCGACAATCCTCTTGGCGAGAATGCAAGTCAAGGAAGAAAACGTGGATACAGCGTCACGTTTGAAGACGATGTGATTTCTAACTCAGGCAAGACATCGAACAGACGCGATCGAGGATTTTCATTTGAGTTATTTTCCCTGGGAATTGATGGTGATGTATCGTTGCCGCTCATGGAAGATTGTAATAGTAGTGTAGCAACCGACGAGAGAGGAAATCGTTTACGAGGTGACTCCATTATTTTCGACCCCATCAGTTTCCATGACGGCGGTATACATGAAACTTCAGCCTTGATGCACGTCACACACGGGGGAGACCAAGACACTCAAGGCCAGGCTTGCAGCAATACAGCTGTTACTGCACCTCCAGTTAAACATGCTAAAGTCCCACCATCTATAATTCATAATCCTCCGATGATGCGTCCATCTATGCCAAATCAACATCTAACGAAAAGGCAACATCGGGGCGGGGTTACATGTCATAAACCACCCAAGGGCAGCGCAAGACACACCAAGCCTACGAAGCCACGTGCCAAGACCAAATCCTCTGTCACTCACCAGCCCAAGACCAATTATCGTCAAATCACGGTTAACATTTCTACGAGAAATTTCCCTCAATCATTCGACGATGATACTATCCACATGCCTCACGGAAGTCACGCCGCCACAGCTGCCGCAGCAGGCATGGCACCCCCCTCTTCCACTTCCTCTGATGGAATCAGCAGTATTTCTCACACATCATGTCCAATGGAACTGCTTAACAAGGACGGTCGTGTGGGGATCTACTTACCCGAAGAACGAAAGGCTCGTATTGCGAAATTTCATGATAAACGTAAGCAAAGGATGTGGAGGAAGAAGATTAAGTATGATTGCAGGAAGAAGCTTGCAGATAGTAGACCTAGGATAAAGGGACGCTTTGTGAAGCGGTCGGATGTTAATTAAGTGGAGCTGTAGGAACCCTTGTTGGGAGGACAGCTGGCTACGCAGCACCTATAATTATGTACATACCTCATTCAAATAGTGATAAATCATTAATACACAAACCATTATCGTTCATTAGCTATCACAATTGTTTAAATAAGATTGAATAAGATGACCTTCAATGCAAACCTATTCAACACGACTCCACTTGGAGCGGCGCTTCTTTGTACCTTCAGTGGAAGAAGTCCACGTATCATCAATGTTGTCAATGTACTCTCTGCCATTTACAAATGTCTCATCATCAACAACATATGACAAAGTCTTTTCGGCTCCTCGACGGCCAATACCACACAAAGAAGTGCAGGCTCTTCCAAAAATGCCCCCAACAAAAGATTTTTCTCTCCTACTCCTTTTCTTCTCCGCAAAAGATACATAGCTTGAATTGAAAGTGGAACCTATGGAAGATTCTGCATCACTCTCATAAAAGAATGATGACTCCCCGGCGCTCTCATAATCATAATCGTAACTTTCCGAGTCGTTGTCTGTGAACAAATCAGATTCATAATCAGACTTCTTCTCTAGAATTATTCGCGCTGATTCTTTCCGTTGCGATTTTTCTTTTCGTCCCATCCTAACTTCTCCAGGATCAATATCATGCATAATGGCATACAACTCACTAGGCGACTTCTCGAGAAGCTCTGCCATGACAGATTCCATATTGGTCTCGCCTTGAGATGTACCAGTCTTACTTGACGAATATCCTGACGCGTTTGTAGAGGCAGTAGCGAATGCTGAATTCTCTGAGTGAGTGAACCCCGAAGATTGAGAATAATTGAAGATCGAGTCACATTGACTGGATGACTTTTCAGTAGACACTGTCAAAGAATCTCTCGAACATTCCTTGTTCAATCCTGTGCAAGATGGATCATCGGTTGGCTGAAAATCATGCTGGATGAAATAATAGGATGATTTCTGTCGAGGGTTAGTTGAGTCGGAAGCAATTGGTACAACTTGATCGAGGATGCTTGTTTTGGGTTCGCTATCTTCAGACATGAGATGCGGAGAAGACAGCGAACGAAAGGGGGACAAGTGGATAGGCACGGATCCAGCACGAGTAGCAACAGGTGCAAGAGGCTGCTGTGGGGTTGAAGGTTGATGCAGGTTTGCTGATTGGGATTCTTGAGAGGAGTGCTCGTTTACAGCAGCTGTGATTTGATCAAGAATATTTTCAGATCTTGACTTAGAGCTTGTCGAGTTGACCCGAATTGGAGGGAGACCGGCAACTTTGGTAATTTCGCACCTTTGTTCTCGGTTTGCTGCACCATAGTATGCAGCTGAACCTGCCACAGAACTTGTGATGGTCTCCAATCTCTCGAACTTCGTTTCCTGTATTGGTTGAAAGTCCACCTTAAGTATTGGCTCATTGGTAGCCTGCTCTTGCAGCATACGGCCCTTTCCAACCAATTGACTTTGCTCCTTAGATTGATGCTCTGCCTTGGAAGGCATATTAACTTTGGGTAAAGCCTCTTCCTCACTCTTCTTCAATGCCAAATTAGAATTAGGTTTCTCCTTAGGATACTCAGAAACATTCACTACGACACTCAACTTGGCATTGTTCCCTAGACCGCACTTGAGTGTCTCACCCTTAAGTCTAGCCATGGGTATCACATTATTACCCTTGGACTTCTTTATTTTTGGTTGATCACTATTGATTAATGGCACAGCCATGACACGTCCGTGTTCATTTCCTTGTATGATAATGTCGGCATCACCCAATTTAAACCAACGGCTATTTCGACAGATGGCAAGTTGAACGCGGCAAGTTTGCGGCATGTACAGTGGCATTTCCTTCTTTCTCGATTTCTTCTTCTTCTCCTTTTGAAAGTATTGTTCAAATGTAAATGTGGACTTGTCGGAGGATAGCCAAGTTGCCACCTCTTGGGAGTCTATTCCGGTAGGCTTAGATAGATCTAAGGGCAAACTGCGAATATGATCATCAATTGTAGAATTGTCTTGGGTTCCATCACGTGAATATGTGGCAACTATCGTAGTTTTGGGATAGACCGTTATAGTCTGATTAGTATTCTTACTCTTGGTACTTTCTTTGAAGTACACCCCCGACAGACTTTGGATGGTGACAGACACATGAAGGAGTTTCGTTTTGTCAGGTTGATTGGATTTGGATTGACGAGGTTTTAGGGAGATGCGTGGCCGCGACAACGATCGTGCACGTGTCTTTTCCGCCATGATTGATACTTATTGTTTATTGCAGTTGTCAATGATTTAATGGCATATAGACTTGTTTCTTTTTGCCGATGCATATAGACTTTCAGCCAATTGGTAGGTCGGTGGATTTGGGGACTCAGCCACCGATGAGATCTCAGTGGATTTAATGTGAAAGCTATCATTCGCTTTTGTTCCCTGGCAACATTCCAGGCTAAGAAAACGGCCAAAGGATGATTACGAAACAATCCGAGAACCAAGAAAAAAGAGCAGGGCGACACTGAGACAAGCCACTAGACAAAGCCTTCACTATGAGTGGAAAGACACGGAGTGTGGTAGGCCATTTCTGAGCCAATGGTGGACAATTTTGTGCTCATGGAATTTGCTATCATAAATTTTGGCCACCGTCGCCCATTGCCGTCAGCATTCAGATTCAGCCACAAGAGTACCATACCATGAGAGATGCGAGTTGCACTGATGCTTCCTTGTCTATGGCTTAAATATGGTACCTCTTGACTTTTGGCTTAGGAGTAATTCCGTAATTTGAATTTGAAGGTGTCTAATAGATACCGAGGAATTTGTTTAGATTTCGAGAGAGTTATTGAATGAGTGCTGTGCATTATTCACCAGCATTTTGATGAGGACCGATGACAACACTTTCTTATCTTATTGCACTGTCATTTTAGCCGTTTTGCGAAATGCAAAAGATTAGGTGTTGCCAATCTAGTTAAGTGAAGAGCTTGAAAAGGTATCAATATATATTATATATTCCCGTGGATCCAACATATTACATATTCATAAGTTTAATAATATTCCTGTGTATACCCAAAGGCAAATCATAAGTCATGTTCGGCTTGTCGATGCGTCCCTGCATGTCATGGTGAAAGTGTCCAAAGCTTTAGACGAGACACTCTCTCTAACAGGAATCCAGCTATTAGGTTCCGGGGACGCTCTCACACATCAGATTACCTTTAAATGGCGTAAGATATCATGTATTTTTACGCGTAGAAAAATAAAAATTGTCAAACTATTAAATTGAAACCATCAACGGAACAAACGCGATGGTTTCAAGGCTATGAAACAATCAACAATGACAAGTTAATACATAATCTATTAGTTCATTACGTATTCGACAATGCGATGTAATTTTATTGCTTGATTTAATGTATTACATCACAAACTAATCCACACAAACATTTTTGACGCCCCCCTCCTCCCCCCACCATCCGCATTCGTTTGTTTTTGTGTTTGACTGTTGATCTGGTTGGTTGTTGTGTTCAGTTTCCGTCAACAGGAGCAGCCACGACAGTTCACAATAATTGTTGTATTTTCGCTCAAATTCCACCCTCTATTCCCGCTGATTGTTGCATTATTGCATTTATTTCAGTCTTCACCACCCCCACATACCCCCGCCCGCAGCCTGATTGATTGTTGTGTCGTTGCGTGCCGTTGTGTGGCCTCTTCTGGCCCTTCCCTTCCGTCCGGAGGTGAAAAACCACTCTGTCACCTGATTCATTCACTTGTCGATGGCCTTGGTGCTGATTTTGATGGCTGTGGCTGGTGAATCAACGCTGTCGACACCGCCGCCAGTCGCGGAGATATTGGTGAGGGTGTTGGTACGGTTTGGGGTGGTTTGGGCTGTTATTTGTAGGCTGCCGGCCATGGTCGGGTTGGTAGATGTTTCGATTTCTCTGGCAAAAATGGCGAGAAAAGAGTGTTGAGTGCAAAAAGTTAATGTCCGCACCAATGGTGTTCAAAACTACTACTGGGGAATCAAGAGCATTTGGACTCAGATCAAGGTCAGATGACCATGAAACAGAGCTGCTCTTTGGCTTTCCAACGCTGTCTTCACTTTGATCTAACTCCTTTTCTAAGTAAAGTTAGCCCTACTACAAAAAAATTACATAGCCAGTTGGGCCCCACCCAGGGACCCAATGGCTGGATTCCTGTAGTACCTACAAGCATAATATGGTAAGTACAAGGTCAAATCAGTTCTCTACACATCATACTCATGATGTTCAATAAGTCTTGGCAGTTGGCATACTCTGATTACTACTACTTGAAAAACCCAATGAATTGATTAGTTTAGATCATATCCGTTCGAGATCGAGATAGAACCCAACAAGAATTATTAGTCCAATTGTCAATCCACAGCCAACAAGAAATAGTCCAATTGTCAATCCGCAGTGTCAATGGATAATACTATGGAATCTGTGAAGGTAGCACAGAATCGGATTTGGGTCTAATGCTTCAGTTCTGTTTATTGCAACAAATGTAATCAAGAAATAGAGAATGACGATGTCTCTATGAACTTTCCGTTCCTATCAGGCACGTGGACAGCTGACTTAGAGGAGATTCGTTTTACACATTATGAAAATGCACTAATAATATCAAAACATCTTCACTTCTTTGAGAGCTGTTGCATGAACTTTGCTTGAGCAGCTGAACCGTAGAACCTTCCACCGCCAAATTCTATCGGTTCGTCACACAAATTATCAGGATTCCCTACGATATTTATCCTGGTACTAATACCTTGATGATTGGGATTTTCGTCTTCAATTTCGGCCTTCTGCTTTGCCATCTTACCAATCCTCTTGACGATCCTCTTAAACTCCTTATCATCCATTTCGGAGAAGCGCTTACCGGAAAATTCGACATAATCATTTGTTGATAATGTGGGCTTTGGAGCTTTCTTCATAGATTTCTTGCTTGTATTGCTGACACCATATGGGGTATCACTTGGATCACTAGTTAGATTGTTTTGCTTGTAGGGAAGATACTGGTTGTCATCTTCTCCAATCTCTTCCTGAGTTGGACCTAACCTCACTTGCCTAGGCTGTGAGAGTTTTTCCAGTCTTTTCATTTGCTCTTCTTTGTTCACCTCGATTCGAATTGATTTTGTTGGCCCATTCGGCTGCATTGTAAGATCTCTGGCTTCTTTCATTTTCGCCTCGTATTCAATATGCTCATGCTCCGTTTTGTCTCTTTGTCTGCGAGCCTCCTCTTCTGCTGCCCTTTTTAAAGCCTCGTCGTGAGCGTTTTTGGCCTTCTTCCATGAATCTTTTGCGTGACTGAGCCTTGGTTGTCCGGTGATGTCACTCATTTCCTCTGCCTCAAGCCTCAACCGAGCTTCAACCAGTTTCTGTTCTCGATGTCGGATCCAGCTCTCTTGTCTCTCATACAACACTGGTGTAGTGGAATAGATATTATCCTTATTCCAAGAATGATGTTCCTCAAGCTGTGAATATTGCGGCTGGAAATCATCCACTAGAATTCCATCCACAATATTTCCACAAACTTTACGTTTCAAGCGATCTACAATTTTGTGAGCATCTTCATCTGCATCTTCTGACAAAAGCCGTCCAAAAATGGAGTTCAAGTCAATATCAACAATATCATTGAGAGTAGCCGACCTCTGACTCTTTTTTCGTTTCAACTTGACTTCTAGACGGGCAATTTGTTGCCTCAGCTTACTCGGATCCTCGAGGTAGTCAACATGACTTTGTGTACTGCGAACACTGCAAGCCACGCTAACATCGTCGTCTATCGATCCCTCCATTTCAGCAGCAATTGTACGGTTGACTGAATCAAGAAGTTTCTTTTTCTTTGCCTTCTTTGCCTGACGTAGTTGTAGTGCTTTCTCCTTGTCTTCTTCGTTTGCAAAATTCAAGTCCAATGTGCCATCAACACTGGTGCGAGAAGTCGCCACAGACATTCTATCAAAACTTTCAAAGCCTCCGAGTGACTGAGAAGACGAGAAATCGCGAAACTCTACATGCCTTGCGCTATTACGGATGAACTCTATCCCTGCGTGCTTCCCTTGAAATGCTAAGGTTGGAGCAAAAATATCGTGTTTAACTTCAACTCCACCAGGCAAGGGTAGTGCTTTAAACTTGGTCATATTGCGAGCCTCCTTTTCTGCTTCTGCAACAGCCTCATCTAGCTTTGTTTTCTTGATGGCTGCTCTTTTTGCAGCTCTTAGCTCATTGGGATCAAAATCCGAAACACGTCGCACGGGGGTAAGACTTCTCTCTACCTCTGATGATATGGGATTGGCACCCTGACGACGGATGGTGGCAATGAGGTTGTCAAGTCTCACTCGCGCCTCTCCTTCTCTGAGCAGTTCGACCAAATCATTGTCGTCTTCCCCTCGTTCATTGCGTTGTGCGTTTTCCGATGGCTCGCGATAGTCTCCATGATGATGATGATGATGGCTCCAGGACGGTTTTTCAACGGGAATGCTGGCAAATTGAGCTTTATTTCTATCTACCAAGGCATTACTATCGTCTGATGCGTGCAAGAATTTAGTCATGAAATTATCATCATCACGTTGATCCTCATTATTACTAGGGACGCGTTGGACATACTGCCCTAAACTCTCACTGTGGGCTGCAGCCTGTTGCAGCAAAGCTCTGCCTCTCTCAAGAATCGAATTCACATCAACAGCCGATGTTAATTCAGAAGTAGCGCTGGCGAGTTCAAGTGATTCCAACTCTTGTTTCTTTCGATTCAACTCGGATCTACGTCGCTTGAGAGATTCTCTTGCCCACTGAATAGTTTGATCGACATCGCCGTTCATCTTACGGTCTCTTACCAGTGGACGATCGAGATACACTTTTTTTCAATCATGGACCCCAGAATCACAACTCCATAAATTAAGTTCGCCGTTCACTCGGTCGCTTTCGTTTGCGTGAACGTTGGTGAAGCCAAGAGGTGAAGCAACCCCAGTTGCCTTCTTTTTAAAATAAATAGTTCAGTAAATTTTTCGTATTTTCATTTCAAAGAATTTCAAAAATTTCAGGTGAAGACGGTCTCAAGTCTCACCTTCACCTGTGCTCACTTCTTTTCCGTTCTGCTTGATTTGTCTTCAATGGGAACAATAGCAAAGATCGAGGTGGAAGACTACTTGTGCGGTGAAAACCAGTACCCCAGTGAACAAAACTTGCAATTGTACGAGGCAGCCGAGAACGGAGAGATCGAGAGTCTCCGTGCTGCTCTTTCATCAGGTGCAAATCCAAACTTCTTTCACAAGTCAAAGGACGGTGTGCTTCACGCTGCCTCCAGAAATTCAAATGCCGAATGTGCAAAAGACCTTATCAAATCAGGCGCACTCGTGTCAGCTGCCAATATCTCCAACAGGAACACTCCAATACACGAAGCGGCAAGTACAGGCAGTAAAGATGTCTGTAGCGTGCTGATCGCATCTTCGTCCACGGTTACACTTGAGAAGGAGAACTTGTACGGCAATACAGCACTACACGCCGCGTCAAGGGCTGGTAATCCAGAGATTGTCAAGCTTCTTCTTGACAACTCAGCCGACCCCAACAAACAAAATCATCGAGGCAGCACGGCTCTCCACATCGCTTGTTTTCTTGCGTCTCCTTCCGCTAATTCGGCTGAAGAATCTTATATCAAAATTGCATCATTGTTACTCTCTCACAAGGAATCAAAAGTCGATATACAGGATGTCAATGGATATACAGCACTTCACATAGCAGCTCAGAGAGGCTGCAATGAAATGGTTGAGTTACTTATCAACAGCGGCGCAAGCTTATCTATCCGCACTGGAATAGATTCCAAAGGCAGAGGTGGTAGAACACCAGAAGCAATGGCTCGATTTGGTGGAAACGATTCGACTGTTCAACTTATTTGTCAATGGCCTCGTCAACAAAGTCTCTGATCACTTGTTATCTTCGCTCATCCCTACAACTGCCAACAGCTGCAAAAGAATGAGTTCAGATGGAAGATACATCAAAACTGCTCGGACGATAGCATCGTCGTTTGGCTTCGAAAGAGTCCAGAAAATCAGCCGAGTAAGAATGTACCATAACTGATGACTTACTATGCAGGGATGAATACTCGCGGTTACTACTTGACTCTCTCTCTAAATGAATATATTTTAACTTGCAATCTCACTACACATTCTTGTACACTATATTTCTTCTTTTTGGGTAGACTGTCCGCTGTTTGTGTATGCTTGAATAAACACAAATACACGAGCACCTACGCTTACGATATCATTATTCGCTAGTGGGTAGGCTCCATTACTCGATTGAATCCGACGCCCGTTTAGGGTCACAATATCCTTGTCGTTACATGCCGAGATTTGGAATTTACCATATTTGGTTGGGAGGAATTCAATCCTTGCTGCAGTATCACTGCAAGAATTACTTGGACCACCAATATCACAGCCGACACCTCCTACAGACATACCCATTGTATGTTTGATGCCCACAGCTTTGTATGGACTTAGTGACTCTGTTGTTGCTTTCCCAATGACACACGGAGTTGATAAGAGAAGGGAACGAAATGTTGCATTCAAACCAGCCCTACCGAACTCCTTAGTTAACTGACCTACAGCGCTCATATCATATGATGCTCCTAAATTGTGACATTTAGCCATGAAATCTTCAATGCTCCAACAAAATTTAAAGGCGGATAACCCAATTAGTAGAGCGCCGTTTGAAGGGACAGTTGCTGGCGCAAAACTAGTCAGAGCAATGTTTGTTGGCATTGATTTGAAGCTCTCACCAAATGAAACAATAGACTTGAGAAATGATGTTGATCCTGCAACTAGACGTTCAGACACATTGTCAAGTAGAGCGGTATTACCCATCGACGCCACTTGTTTCCGTGATGCTAGCAGGTTTGCCTAAACATTGAGATGTGTGAGCACGTAGATAAAATCGGCAGCGGTGAGTTGTAATAATATTTAATCGATACGTCAATCCAAGCACGATGACAAGTGCTGACCTTAGATGTGCCCTTAGTTCCACTGCTAAGCATCATGGCACATGACGTCTTCAGCTTGTTCCATTGAATAACAGTTTTTGGAATCTCCTTCTTGGAATACATAGATGTGTATGAGCTCTCTTTTTCACCGGTTGGCTGGGGTTCTATTGCTTTCTGGGGTTCAAGCTCTTTCACTACATGAATCTGCGGCACCTGTGCCGGGTCAGTTTTGACGTGTTCTTCTTTCTTAACTTCAACCTTCTTTATATCAACTTTGCTCTCACTTGGGGTGGAAGCTGCAACAGGTTTACGTGGCCCTCTTGGCCCTTTTGGTGCACCAGGATTTCTTTTGACACCAGCTGGGCTTCTCTTGACCTTTTTTGGAGATGTCAGAGCAGAAGGAGGCAATCTACCTTCCGCTACATCTTTCTGCAGTTGTTCCCACGCGGCTGCAGCCTCCTCTCCTTCTTGTTGCGCCTTCTTAGTCGCATCCTCCCCATAAAGAATCAAATGAGCCCATGCTAATAGGATTTTGTGATGAGAACATGATAAAAATTACGATGCAAACAACAGCAGGTGTCTGGCTTACCATAAATTGCAGCTGCGTCCCATTCACTGTCAAATGTGCCTAAATAATGATTGAATCCATTAAACGAGATCTGAGCTTGCCATCTATCATGTCCTTTTCTTGCCTGTCGACACACTCCTCTGTAAGCATAAACGTAGCGTTTGCTGTTGCCTCCTGTTCTTGAGGTCCAACTAGGATCGCGAAGTAGGGGCTTTATATGTTTTGGGAGATTCTGAAAGCAATTGCAATATATGAGATGACGCTATCCATGTGTCAGACCGTTTTCAATGACCAAAATCATTCATACCTTAAGATTGACATTGGCTAGTGCAGGGACAATCGCATTTTGAGTGGCCTCTTTCTCCTCGTCTTTGGATGATCTCGGTCCGGATTCAGTGCTGTGGATAATCCGTGAGCCATCTGGTTTGTAATTCATTTCCGAGACTTGAGCCTTGCCGGTATCTTTAAGAATTTGATCGTGCTGTTTGGCTGCGAAAGACAACGACGTCAGTTTCTACATTATAATTTGAGTTGGAAGAGCAAGAGGATTTCAATTACTCTCCATCTCTCACCTGCTTCCTCTGCCGAATCAAAAAGTATAGGTTTTTCTTTCTTGTCTTCACCTTGCTCTTCATGTTCAATGACTTCGCCTGTTTTAGAGATTGAAGACGACTTTCAGTTAGTATGGAAAAAGAAACTCAGTTAAGGCCAAAGTCACACACCATCAATTTTAATGAAGTATTTGCCATTTGGCTTTCTCCATACTCCATTGTACCCTTTTTCTTTGGTAGATCCGTCCCTTTTGACAGTAGCTGCTGCCAGTCCTTTGATCTCTTTCCTTTTGGGTCCTCTTCTATGATCATTTGTAGGCGCTGAAGCCGCAACACTCACGATAAATTCCTCGGTTTTGTCTTGATAAGAGGAATGGTTGTTTTCGTGAGATAGGCATTGCATACGAAGAGCACAATTAAATTCAGAATACACACCTGCCGGGAGACATGTTTTTTCATGGTGAGACTTGAATGGGCTTGTAACACAGTCTATCCCACACGTACGGCAAAGCCAAGTTCCAGCTGGTGCGTGGCATGCTAAAATATGCTGCCTCAGAGACGCTTCATTACTGAACTGCCTCCCACACCTTGCACCCATTCTATAAGCATTTGGTCCAGTGACAGCTCCATTTGCACCACTTGGCGTTAAAGTAGATGCTGGCAAAATTTCATCACATACAAAGCCAAGCGAATACTTTTTAATTATTCCAAGGATTGAGTTCAATGGCGAATCATTTAGCTCTTGAAGAACCGCAGAACCAGGTCGAAACCACACTGGGGCATCTTTACGCTGGAGACTTGTCTTTGCTTCGGGACTTGATCCGTGGGGAAACTTAGGCAAAGCTGAGGACGTTAGCTCTCCATTCAAAGATTTTACTGCCAACTGGAATAAATCTTGTTGGCTAGGCATACTTGAACTCCCAGTGTATACCACAATAGATCTTGCAATTAACTTTCTGAGATAAATCGTGCTACGATCGCACTGTAACAATTTTGACTTATCCCAATCATCTCTAACAGTATCAATGAAGTTAGGGGCAACAAATGAAATCAGCGACGAGACGGGCGCTTTGTACAACTGTCCATGAAACGTTGTATGCATAACTGGGGCAACTAAAATTCGATGCCTTGCGGTCAAACCAATCAATAACTTTCCCCGTTTTGTTTTTTCTACTTGAGGATTGGGATTGCTGTCTTTCCGAGCAAGCGTTGGCTTCGAAGATTTGGAAGCTTTATCTTTTTCTAGCCCCCCGTCATCTTGGCTAAAATCCCATGGCAAAGACGAACCATTTGAAACTCCAGCCATGCCCGCACCATGATCCAAGGTACTCCACAAAGCTGTATTCCATACTTTACCGAGTTGTGTGTCGGGCTCGGCATGAGCACTACCTAACCAATTCACGCCGTCATCCAAGATGACGGTTTGGAATGGAACTTGACAGAAATGCACGTAGTCTTCTGCAAATGCCGAATATGTCGTCAGAATAATATGATAGGGAGAATCAGCTTGTCCCCCTAAGAAGCAATATGGAGAATCAGGAGAGGGTGCTAGACTCCCAAAATGCTTACGGAGACTGCGACGTTTCTCTCTTGATCCATGATAGGTAAGAGCACGTAGTGTTGCCACTGCATTCGTGCTTGATGCATCGCTCTCGTTTCGAACAATTCTAAGATCATGGCCAAGCCGACCGAACATCTTCGCGAACTTATGAATATCTTGACTTGTAGTCACAAGAAGATGAGGTCCGTAATTCATAATATCTTGCATTGGATCAGATGCTGAGGTCATATTCTGTAATAACTCTGCGACACGAAGCATCCGATCATTCCACTGCATATCAACCATAATAGCATGTCCTGCTCCAGTTCCTAGCACAGACAATAACCTCGGCAGGCATCCCTGTGTCCACTCTTTATCATCTGCAGTCCTTCTCAAAGGACCAACGGTCAAACTCTCATCGTCAGTATCCATCGCCTCACTATCGGTAAAAGATTTCCCATCTTCCATAAAGGGATTTGGAATAACTAGTGGCAACGAATGCCCCGGTGCCACAATTACTTCTCCACTGCGCATCCAACCATTACTCAACTTAGACCTACTAATATACAATCGAAAAGCATTCCTTCTATCATTACGTCTGGCCGCTCCGAGGATTTTGTGTAATGCATTGTTCCCCATGGTTGATGCTCGAGCCATGGCAGTTTCAACCGAGATATCTAAATGGGTCTTCTTCTTTGACGCTGCACATCTTGCCACCTCCATTTCGATAATGGTGCGTGGCATAACTGTCGGGTCTATTTCCCAATCTCGTATCTTTCCACTACCGACCTCGACACTGTCAGATTCTTTAACATCGTAGTCTGGAGTAGACTTTTGAAACACCACGGCTGCAGCAGCACATAGAATGGCCCGTGAAACAGCAGGTTGTTTGGATAAACGCACGGGTGACGACTTTGGTTTTGGAGAGGCACCGTCCTTACTAACTACTTTCGTCTTGGCCTTGAGGTTTTCTGCCTTGTTGTCAACTTTCATTTTCTTTACTACTGTTCCTTTATTTTCAGGCGCAGGTCGCTTCACAGCTTTCTTCTCTTCCCTCTTTGCCTCTATCTTGACCTTTTCAGCCTCAGCTTTTGCTTGTTCCACCGCCCTCTTGTTGGCTGCTGCTTGTTTGGCAGCAAGCTTCACAGACGATGTGACAGCATCCGGTTGCTTCTTCTGTTCCAACGGGACGTGAAACCAGGGGATGGTATTGTTCTTCTTCAAGAAGGAAGGCGTGGATTTACCTGCCGCCTCATTCAGACTCTGTATCCTCGATGTTCGGATGGATTCCATTGCCTGGATTACTGGCGGTTCATACAGTTGCTGCAACTCCTCTTGCACCGTGGGCTGTTTCGAAGAATTGACTCGACAATTTGCCCGTAGAATGGAATAGGCGGCAGCATTAAACGCCATGTAGGCATGCTCCAGATTCAATTTGCCCCCGGTATCCACCCGGACGCCATCTAGTGTGAGCATTCGTAATTTGGCAATATCGGCATCGTTTGGCATTAAATGGTCCACTACCGATGAGATGGTCACCACCTCCCCCTTGATGCCCCCGCCGCCCTCTCCCATGGTGGTATACGTGGGAGCAACGACGCCATTGTCTTTTAGTATGTCCTTGACGGCATCACGAACGCGCCAACTCTCTTGCACGTCGGGTGAGGGGTCGATAGTAATGATACTTCGAGCGGCATCTTCTGAAGTGGCGGGCCAGTAGAGTTCATCGGAAGTCAGGCCGAGGCGGCGGAGGAAGTAATTGGATAGGAGGGTGCGGGACGGGTCGTCGTCCATGATCGAACTTTCTGCGTAGTAGGATGAGTTGGATTGGAAATGGGTCAATGTCGACTTCCTTGATGGGCACTGTAATGGACAGCAACACACTACTACGCCTGCTGTTAACGCCTCTTTGTCACCTAGTGACTTAGGGCGTGCAGGCGGCAGTGGTACTGCAGGTACTCATAGTAACTCGGGCCGGGGTCTAGGTAGATAGACCTTAACTGTACATAATTACCCCATCATCATATCTAGGGTTTGGGTTATTTGGGCATACACACTACATAGTAGATGATAATGCAAATTCTTATGTAAATTCAAATGCACTCTTTCAATCAGACTACTGAAAACCAATACAATCTTGGCACTGGTAATGGTCGATAACAATCTACAAATTGTATCCATATGGACTTACTCAATGGTTCATCTTTAGGCCCATTTATCACATGGAAGCTGGAATATTGTGGTACTGGCAGCTTGAATCGTATGATGTTCTCTTGTCCTAGCGTATTATGCACATCTAGTGCCTCATATCTTGACTTATTGGCATCCTTGAAAAGAATTTGGTGCGCAACAAATCCTTTTGAGAACTCTCGTACCATTACATTTCCATTATGGGAGCAGTATGGACTTCGATCTCTTTTATGCCAATGGCTCTCAATACATTGCAACAGATCCGTAGATGCATATGAATGCATTCCTAGTTATTATGTTTGTGAGCATTTTCGTCTTGTTTATTCAATTCCATATAGTAAAAAACTTACCATCTTCATATGCACCATAATCTGGAGCATTAACTCCCGTTTGTTGATCCACCTCAACAAGACCTAGGTAACTCTTCATTTGGTTGCTCCGTCCTTGATAATTTACTACTCCTTGAGTTGTATGAGCATTTTTAACTGTAACCCAAGACCTCGACATGGTTGTATGATTCGGAGAGTTATTCAATTTCTCAACTTGGTAGTTGTAGTGGTGTGGTTGGCATGACTGATATTCTCGCTTCTGCCAATTTCCCGGTATGAGACAATGCACCCCCTCTAAATATTTAAAAAATGCTTGACCACCATCAGGCCAATGATAGCAATCATTGGCTACTCTTCTGATACTGTTTTCAAATCTTTCAGCTCCCAACTTCACATGAAGATCCTGTAGTGATGGCGATGTCTGCCAATTCCCGTACATTGCGGTGTAAATTGGTTGGGACCTCAAATGTAAATCCGGGGGTCTAGATAGATCTGTATTGATCCAAAATGAATCAATCATTTGTTGCATATTGGGGTAATTTAGGAAATTTGACAGTGGGTCGACTGGGTTGCGGTTGGTTTCGATAATCGGAATGGTAGTTGATTGTAACACCCCATTCGTGATTGCAATATCAAAAGTTGGTGAATGAATATGCCATGCATGACAAGAGTCATGCATGCATGCTCCTGCTGCTCTAGCAGTAAACCGTGAAGCAGTGGATTGCATTATATCATATATGCAGCTGCTATTGAGTGCTGCCTTACACCGAGATGTTCTCAAGTAAGGATTATCACACCTTCTAGACGGGATGCTCCTAATATCCGAAATAGAATCTGCCTTGCACGTATTAACGAATACTTGGCCATTATTCCACTTATCAATGAAATTATTTATGTCAGAGTGAGTGAAGTTTAGTGAAACATTGACTGATACTTCGTTCGACAGTGTTTGGTGTATTGGGATTGTAGGATAATTGGCTTCGGAGATTTGACGGGTCTTCTGTCGAGCTAAACTTTTATGTTCTTTTATAAATCTTTTATTTGCATTGTATGCAAATTCTGTGTGATGATTATCAGATCCATACAAGGCCATGTTTTTAGCAAAGTGCTCGATCACAGCCGTTCCATCAGCTTGGCATGACAATGAATTTTGCATGTCAATGATATTGTGATTTTCATGTCCTTGCATATTTATTTGAATAGTAGTGTTGAGGTCGATAGGCTAAACAATAATAGCAAATTGAACAACATTAACTTGTGAGATAGAAAAGGGGATAATCACAAAGATCAAGGGGTTTCATTAGATTTTGACTCACAATTCCTGAGCGGATGGCAATCGGATTGTGAGTACTAAAACTCAGAAGGTTGGCATGCTTTTTGTTTAGATGGTATGGGAGAGGTGTGTTTGACGGTCATGGTTCCGTCGATTTTGTCAGGGGAGCGAGAGGAGGATGCCAGTGGCTCCAAAAATATTTTTTTTAATAAAGGTATCTTAATAAAAATTATTTAATCAATACCTCTAAAATTTTATATTTCCCGCCAAAAAGAAATTCTGAGAGAGAAGGAGTTGAGGTGTTGAGGTGAGTTGTCTGTTGTCTGTAAATAATATCAAGATTTTTTAAAATCTTAGTTGTATAGAAAAACAGACCGATTATT
>JALLPH010000471.1:0-19061 GCA_036939855.1 Cyclotella choctawhatcheeana
AGACAAAGTTATGGCAATGGATCGGTCGACGATTTGGCCCTATTTTCCTCGATTTTTGATCGCGCGGCCTCAGTTTTTGAGATTTTGGCGGGCGTGCACGGCCTTTATTGGAATGCTTTGACTCAAGATACTGTCAGGATCAAGATCATGACAAGATTTTCATTTACGCCGCACCATTATCTGGTCATAAAACTATTCAAAGCAAATCAACTATGAAGCTGCTAGCTGCATCATCTGTCCTTCTCGTCGCTCTCGCTTCCACTGCATCTTCCAGTGAAATAACAAGTGGAATCTCCAATTGCAATGAATACTGCGAAAGTATTTATACGTTCCAACACAACATTGACACTTGTAAGAGGGTTGTCTGTCACAGAAGGGGTTTGAGGGGAAATAACCCCCTCGTGTTTGCCAACTCAGTTGAAGAGCCCCCACAAGAAGTCACAAAAGTACTAGAACTTGCGGAAGACAACCCCGAAGCATTCGTCTACGACCCTGATACACCGACTTACAACATTTCCGAAGTTCAATCTTCCCTAGATGCTAACCGTATCATCTGGAGGCAGACTGTCGGTCAAGGGAGTTACAGTATGAAACTGGAACGTGTTTGTTATTGTTTCGGTACCTACCGTGGTCCATTCAATATTCAAGTGGTCAACGGTGCTGTGGATTCAGCCACTTACGAAGATGGAACAGAGGTAAATGATAACATCTTGAGTGGCTTACTTACTGTGGAGGGTGTGATGGATCGTATACAAGACGGGCTGAATCGAGGCTATGTCGAGTTGAACGTGAGTTATGATAGTATGGGCTATCCATCGGATTTTTTCAGTGATAGCAGTAGATTGATTGCAGATGATGAAATTGTCTACAAAATCTCTGATGTTGAGGTCATGTAGGTTAATGAATACAATTGAAATGAGAATCAGGGGATAAATAATATAAGTACTAGTGTTTTCACTTATTGCGTATGTGCTTTGATGGCTATAACATATATTTGGCCAATGTTTCGTATGTGCTGTAATGTATCGACCAATGTTGATACTTGCAATATGAAGAACTCTAATCTACTCCGAGAGTCTTAAAAGGAAAAGCTTACTGGTGTCAATGTATGACAACTATTCTGAACAATTGATCATAGCTCAATAATTCGAGGATTACAATTCATTATGCACCTCAGCAAATGATTACTATACATTGAATACTTACCATTATTTGAACAGAACATATGCACTGCCATTATTTACTTCAGACCTTATGAGCCCTCAAACGTGCCCCAACAGGCTTCAGTGTCAAAAAGAAATCTACTGTACCCTCCTCAACTACTACGAGTTCAAACTCATATATTATTCGTGCAATGATTGCATGTGTCTCTGATTTTGCAAGCAGCTGACCCACACAGTTTTGTTTCCCAAGGCCAAATGGCTGCATTGCATCCATCATTTTCTTGCTAGGGCTCTCCCAACGAGACGGGTTGAAAGAGTCTGGATCTGTAAACACATTTGGATTTCGAAACAATAGTATGAACGGCAACAAGCAAATGGAACCTTTTGGAAGAATTTCATCTTTGTTGTTTGTTGCAATATCTCTGCCAATCTTTCGAATGGATGCTCCGACAGGATGAAGCCTCATACCCTCCTTGATCACATGTAATAATTGCTCACAGTTACTCCAGTTATCTGGAGACATCCCGCGTAGAGAATTCCGCAGCTTGGATTGTTCCTCTGGATGTTTTGCAAGACTCATTAGTATCCAAGCAATAGAGTAACCAGTAGTATCATGCCCTGCAATAAGAAAGTTGACAAGCTCTGTAGCCTTCTCTAGGTCCGTTGGAAATACATCTGATTTCATAATGAGTTGAATCAGTGATCCATCGATGGAATAATTGTCTTTCTTCCTATATTCATTCATGATTTTCAACACCATATCCCGTACATTCGCGACAGCAGCATTAGCTCGACGCCTCTCGGGGAGTAGAAATCCAAACACATTCCGTAATGGATTCGCAGCTGTCTTCTGATCGTACTCAATCAATGCCAAATTCATCTCCGACACAAAGAATTGCTTTTCATGCTCTGACATTTCATATTCAAGTGCAGTTTCAGTCAGGGCCGATAATACTATATCAAGTACCTCGTCAGCTACATCAAACGAAGTATCACCATCCCGTTGTTGTTCCAGCGTCATTCTCTGTATCCACGCTTCGGTTCTCGTCAATGCCACTGTAGTCATTCGCTTCACTTGATTGGGTGAAAACGCAGGAGCGACGGCCTTACGTTTGGCATGCCATTCCGCACCATTGGTTGTGTTGAGTGTAGGTCCACCTGCCACATTTTCATGTGTCTTGTAGAACAAATCAGGCTTGCTCGTTAATGGATCCATGAGGATGGATCGAAGAGTTGCGGGTTCTCCCACCGCAAACACGTGCACTCCCAGTTTTAACCGGAATATTCGGGTGTTGAGCTGACGGGCTGCGTGTAGGAGGAACCATGGATATTCGGCGCTTGTACATGCTTGGATGTGCTGCAGCATACTGCCTGGTGCGAATGGGGGGTACTTTTTCTTCTTGTCACATTTTCTACTGTAGACAATGATGTAGCCGAGCGATGCCAGTATCGCGGCGATGGCTATGTTGCCCGCTGATGAGGGCAATACAGACGCATCAGTAGCTCTGTTGGAGTTCATTGATCTTTTAGGGTGTATGGGTAGGCAGAGGAGGTAGGAGGAACGCAAGAGACCGCAAGGACCAATGAGAGAGATGATGGATCTTCTTTGCTATTTTGGTTTTGGATTTAGAGTTTAGAGGGTAGAATCAAAATCGACAAAAAATCAGCTATGTGTAGCTAGATGTTGATAGAGACAAAAGCCTCCTATGATACGACTTAAAGGACCAAAAAGATGGAGGAGGACTTCTCTTATCTGGAATGGAAGCTTTGAAGCTTTCAAGTTTAGCATCAAGGCGGCAGGTGTTACTAACTATTTATGAAACATGACGACATAAGTGAAACACTCGCGAGAGTTTTCATCAGTAGAGACGGTGAAAATGAACTCTTCTTTATTGTACACTTCAAATTGAACACATCTTCAATGCCATTGCTTTGTCACCGGCAAAGTCCTGTAATATGTCATTTAAAGCTGCAAGTTGGGCATTGTTCACCTGTTCTAGAGAGTGCAAATCTTCTCCTTGCATCTTTGCATCAAAAATAGCGCGCTCAACAAGCCTTATTGCAGTTTTACATCCAACTTCTCCAAGCATCTCAATTATCATTTTTGACATTGATTCAACATCAGCTATGTTGTCAAGGGAATCATTGAGCAAGGTTTGGACTGAGCTTGCATCAGATATTAATGGCACAACAATCGTTTCTTCGAATACATCATTCAATACCGAACAAGCAGCATCCGCTCGAGAGGTTGTCGCTATTACATGCAATGATTTCTTCCTATTACTCTCTGTCTTTGAATGCCCACCAGCCTTGGCTATGTTTGTATCTGTAGGAGGGGTTCTTAGCAAAGCTCTCAAGGTGCTCACCATTACTGTACTGTAGCCTCCTGCAGAACTACCACAGATTTGATCAATATCATCAAGTACAATCAAAGAATGTTGCATTTCACGTGCCTCTGAGAAACGTTCGACCAATGCAGATGCTCGTGCTTCATCTCCTCCACCGCCCTCAGCAGTTAAGATATCTAAAGCTGTGATAAAGCGCGTATAGTCTGCAATTCCTGACACTGAAGCATCGACCGCAGCTTTTGCAGCAAGAGCAGTTGATCCTCCCCCAGAACCACCTGCAACTAGAAGTAATGAGTTCAGCTTAGGCGAGCTAGTAATGACGGGAGCTGTGAATCGATCAAGATCTCGCAAGACACGTTTGACAGAGGAAGAATATTGGCTAATACCATAAGGGTAGCGAAGCTTCAGAATATCATCCTGTTGATGAATGAAAGAGATTTAGAAGAGAGATTATGAATATTTAAACGTTACTTTTCAAATAAACTGCAACTTACCTGTGTGCCTAGCGCTGGCCTAACCTCACCCAGTGCCTTCTCAAGATCTGAGGTAGTAACTACTCCATCTCCATCTGACTCTACAGCTCTTGCAAGAGCATAGCTGGCTGCACTTCTTACTAAGCCAGCCAACTCAGCTCCTGAAAAATGTTCTGTTCTAGCACCCATTCCACCATCATCCAAATTTTCAATAAGATCGATAGCATCCTGACTCAATGATGCATCTTTAATTAAGAGTTTAGAATGAATTTAATACCAAAAATCCTACATGTCTAGTTCAATACCTATTGGTTACCTACCTTCTTTCATCTTTCTCGTGTGGATTCGTAATATCTCTCTTCTACCGACACGGTCTGGAAGTCGGGAAAAAGTTAAGTAGTTGTCCAGTTAGCAATATTAGGATTAGTTTTGTGCCGAAAGAGCATTAAGAAAAATAGCAAGTATGTATTAACAGTCGCTCACCTGGAAGCTCTACTCTCAATTGTACCTCTAATCTCCCCGGGCGCAATAACGCAGGATCTATTAGTTCGGGACGATTTGTAAGACCGACAACAAGAATATTGGAAGCCTCTTTAACTCCGTCAATTTTTGCAAGGAGTTGATTAACGACAGAATCTCTAACTCCCGTAGTATCTGATGTCATACTTCCGCGCTTCCTTGCAATTGCATCAATCTCATCTAGAATAATCAAGTGCAATGCCGATGCATCGCCAACTTCATCATATTCACGTTCTGCTGGAGCAAATAGATCCCTAACGCGTCTTTCAGCTTCACCAATAAACTTATCCAGAATCTCAGGACCGTTAACAATCTGTGGTTCTCGTGCTCCTAATATGCGGGATAGTTCACGTGCCAAGAGTGTCTTACCTGTACCAGTCATAGTGAGAATATGAAAAAAAACAACATTCCATTCTTGCAAATAATAACTCACCACACCCAGGTGGGCCACTGCGTTTAATCCGTTCATGTCAGAGAACAATGACGTAGATGTGGATACAATTAGAACAAGACGAGAGCAAAGTAAATAGGTTGCTGAACATATTAACAACATACCTAAGAAGAAGTCCGCGTACATGCGAAACACCTAATCGACGTGCTGCTTCAGGATTTGCTCTCGATGCTAAAACTCGTCGAGCAATATCATCCAGTTGAGCGCCGAGTCCCCCGACATTTTCAAACTCCATACCAAGCTTTTGGTATAGTCCATTTGATAGTTGTGATGAATCTTTGTCCATGTTTGATGTTTCAGCACTTGCTTGAACTTGATGGTTTGAACTACCCATCACTTCTTGAGGAGACTCGTCCTCCTCCACTTTATCAGAGACAGATTCTACTTTTGCTAACACTTTTTCTACCAAACCGAAATCTAACTCTTCAATCGCTCCTGTGCTCTCACTATCCTTCTCCAATGTGGTGATTGGTGGCCTGACCACAATCTCCAGAAGAGTACTCATGATAGCTTTACCCGTATATCCTCTCAGTGGTCCTCCCAAATATTTGATACAAGCCTCACCGGCGGTGCTATGATTAGTGTTTTGTGAACCGAATGTGTCCCCATCTCCGCCTCCTCTCACGTCTCTTGGACTTATGGAGGTGTAAAATCCTTCGGAATTGGGACCACGCAGTTTGGCTACTTGCGTGAGGCCAGTCAGAGGCTGGAGGATAGTCCATGATCCTTCCGGCCATTTATGCATCTGTCGACTTGGTGCATGGTTGTGCATGTTCAGATTAAAAAGTTCGACAGATGACATTGTTGAAACAATATACATCATGCAACTCACGAGTTCTTCGGTAACAAATGCAGAATGACATCCCAATACTTCCCACCGGCAATCCGTATTCTTCTCCAACCATCTCTAGCCCCAGTTGCAGTCTCACCTGGTACGCTACTAGTTGATTCGCCACCAATACATTTCGTAGCTCCGTCATCATCCAATAGCACCTTCTTCCAACCATCCCTCAACCTAATATCCCCCAATACGTCCATAACGTTATCCAATTTCTCCTCGTCACACCAAGTTCCCCATTCGTAGCGAAAGGCCTCATGGGCGTCGGTGGTGGTGTCAAGACGTCGCGGTTCACATGCCGTCGTTACGGCCTGTATCAGAGAGGAGAGAGGGTGCAGGGGGGTGATTGTCGAGTATGTTTGTTCTTGAGCAGGTGTTGACGACGACAGACTGATACTACTTTTGTACAGATGAGGTCTTTGCGGGGAGTATCGGTTGACGTTGTTGTTCTGGAAGGCACGGATACCATGACATGATGTTATCGTTAGGATGAGCACGAGAGAATATTTGATTGATGACGATATTGCCGTGTAAGATCTCATTTTATTCGACAAAAGGCAGAAGGAGGAAGAATCGTCTGCGATTATTATGCTTACTGATGATTATATGCCTAGCAATGCATTCATTTCATTGCGGCTTTGAAAGTTGAAAGGCAAAACAAAGGTGCAAAGTTTTCTGGGGGGACGTTTAAGAGGGTTCAGTGGAATAGGGTAGAATTCGCTCTATCTACAAATTAATTAACGTAGACCTTTATTGTGGATCTCGATCTGCCCGCAAAAAATAAGCCTTTTTCTCTTCTGTCGCTCTCCTCTCACATCTATCACTCTTCACTTTCACCTATTTCTCTAAAATATTTCTAATCTCTAACCTTTACAACAATGGAGCCGGACGACACCGATCAAACTCTCTTCAGCTGTGTAATCTGCGGACTATCAGAAGGAGACGCATCAAATTTAACCACCCAAAATACATTGCAGACGAACGCTACAGTAGGGTGCGGACATCAGTTGTGAGTTTCATTCTAAAATCAATCACTGGCATATTTAGATTTAATTCATCCCATTCTTATGTTTTGTCCCTTCCTATTGCATTGCGTTTCAGTTGTACATCCTGCATAGAACGAGAACTATCCCGTCGTAAAACCTTCCCCTGTCCGATATGTGAAACTGTAGTCCAACGCGTGACACTGTCTTCGACGCGTACTCTGGATGATGTGCTTTGCGAGAAGGATACTACCTGGAGAAGACGGATATTACAAGTGTGAGTGAGTTGTCTAAGATTACTATTTATATTTTAGATTTTTTAACAGTCCTATCTTATCTAGAATCTGATCTCGTGCGTACCTTTGACTGTATGGCATAAGCTATAACAAAGTCGAAAAGGATTTCCCCAGCCTTTTGGAATACAATAATTATCTGGAAGAAGTGGAAGATATCAGTGAGTTGAACTGATGTACTGCAGCACAACTGAACATTCCAGTAAATAATAATTTACTTTTTTATTTAATAGTATTCAGCATTGTGAACGAAGAGCCCAACGCAGAAGAAATGAAACTAAAAGTCAAGGGATACGAAGAAGCCAATCGTTCCCAAATTGTCATTAGGCAATCTCAACGCGCCGATGAGGAGAGGTGCACTGCGGATAGGCGAGTAACTATGATGTTCATTATAGGATTCTTTTTTAATCCTGCTGAACTATTTTTTGTGTGCTATGTAATGCGTTTGATAATTATTATAGAATTGCACAAGAACAAAGAGAAGCTGAGAGAAGAAAGAGAGAATTCCAAGAGATTGAAAAGGCCATGGCCGTTACTAAGCGAAAATTTAAGAAAGAGACAACAGAAGTGATGTTGGGGGTACGTTCAAATGTTTTTAGACTTTATCATTTCTACTTTTGTTCGGACTAATGAATTGTCACCAATGGAACCTAATACTGCAGGAGCGAGATCAAGTATCAGCTGAGGTAGCCGCAGCTCAAATGCAAGGGTACCGCAACGAACTTCTCCGACAACAACGAGGACGAACGGGACAAATCACTGGAGAAGGCCCCCGTGTTCGTGAGCCAGAAGGCGGGTTCAGTAAAGATAAGGTCAAAGATCGTGAGATGTACCGAAAGAGGCAGGTAGCTGGAGGGGGCATTACTAGTGACAATCTTGCTGTTCAGGAGAGGGATTGGCAGATTACTGTTGCTTCTTTGTTTCGTAACCCGGCTCAATGATGTTGATGTGGTGATCATCATTTTGTAGCATAGGTCTTTACTGTACTAATGAATATGATTTCTCCTCCAGCTCTTGGTGGCATGACTAATTTTTCCTATCCTCGCAATACAATGCAATGCTATGATCGGCATCACTTAGTTTTTCTACATGATATGAAAATGACGAGGTATGGGGAAAGAGATGTCAGTTCATAAGAGCAGAATATGAATAAAAAATACTTGGAAATGAAAATGTACGAGGCCGTTATTGTGCTTCCCATCACAAATCATTGAAAAGAAACACACTCAAATCGGCCCCACTATACTTTCTATAGCATTCATTAGTAAGAGATCTTCCCACCATGGAAAACTCGACAACTCATAATGTGCCCCATCAACAATCCAAGGAGAATGTGGGAACTATCCCGAAAGGATAGCTACAACCTCATCCTCGACTTAATTTGTCCATGAGGCATGAACTGCGAGGGGTTCGTGGTGCTCTGTCGCAAGTATGAATGCAGATTATTTCAAATCACAACCAATTGTTTGATAATTGACGAACCTTAGGTTGGTGTTGAAGAAAGACGACGTGAAAATATCAAGCACAGACGTCAGATGTAGCATCATCGAAAAAATCCACCTTCATGACTCCTGACTCATCAAATCGCATGGGATGTATGTCACCAACAAATCATCGCACATAAAGATCGGCGGCGTGGATGTAACGGTTCTTGTGTGTAGCCGGTGGTGCAACTAGAATCGATGGAGCAATTGGTAGAAGATAAGTTGTGGATGGACGAGAGGAGCAAGGCAGGAGGCAGCAGAGCGAGGGAAGTTTGATGGAATAATTGGCGGGAGCTATCAATAATTGAAATTTAGAGGGCAGAAAGCTGATTTTGGTGGGCTCTGTGCGCTTTGGTTCCCATCTGTTTCAAGCAAAAACTTGGACGGCGAAAGCTGCTTTCGCTAAAACATCGGCCACACAAGATCCGTCAAAAAGCATCTCTATCACCGTCGATGCTATGATAGCTACGTTCACTCTTCTTGTTACCATCTTTGATGGATTTCAAACAGCAAAATCAATGAGAGTTCATTCCGTCTTGCTGCGGCGTGCGCGTGGGTACAGATCGCAACATGCCACTGCTTTCATCTCATCGACACAACATCATCATGTTTTCATGATGTGTAGTACGCCCTCGTTGTCAGGTGTATCGTTTGCCAGAATTCATTCGCGAGACTTCTCATCGAAGTCAAATCCTAAAGTCGCGTCAATGATGGCAGCTAATAACCCGTTTGATTCTTCACAACAGTTGACGTTGGATTCATTGAGCAGCGAAGAAAAGACAATCTACCGGGAGTTAGCACTGCTATCCGAAAGAATACGCACATTAGACTCGGCATACTACGGGAGCGAATCGCAAAATGACATGGATTTGACTGTCACCGATGAAGAATATGACGCTCTCGCCAGAAAGGAAGCTGAATTGTGCACTGCGTACCCGCATTTGCTGACATTGCTTGAAACTGAGTCTGGATTGGGTAATAAGGCAACACGGTATGGTGGAAGAGTGGGACAGCTATACAATAAGACGGAGAGTAATGTAGAATCCAAGCAAATTATCAAATCAAAGAAGAAAGCAAGAAGTCCATCTAAAAAACGAATCAAACGACAGCATCTTACAAACGCACCAATGTTGAGTTTAGATAATGCAATGGAGGAAGGAGAAGCAGTGGCTTGGTTAAACCGTGTTAGGAAGTTGCTATTATCTGCAAAACAAAACAAGCTTATAGATGAAGCAAATGACGTGATTGAATTTCCCATAACAATATTTGCAGAGCCAAAAATAGACGGGTTGAGTTTATCGCTACGTTATGAATTGCAGAAAGATGACCCGAATGGAACTATCTACAAGTTTACTTGGGCATCAACACGCGGCGATGGTACACAAGGTGAAGATGTCACTGATGCTGTGAAATCATCTTGGATGATAAATGAAACTGAAGCAGATACGGGGCATTATTCTGTACCGGATACATTCTCAATTCATTCGAGAGATGAATACACTCCTTCTGTTATAGAAATACGGGGAGAGGTAGTATTACCACAAGAATCGTTTGATGAATTTATGGATACCGTATCCAAGGGCACAAATGCAACCTTGTTTTCTAATGCAAGAAATGCTGCGTCGGGTATATTACTAAGGTCAAAAGAACCTGCATCTGATGCGGAATTGGAACGAACAAGATGGCTTCAATCTCAACTTAGGTTTTATGCTTATGACGTTGCGATATCTTCTATGGCTGATCAAATAATTGGCACAGATATGCAAGGCATGAGAAATACATTACTAGGTTACGGATTCGACGTACCTAACCCAATAATCAACGAAACTGTCACAATATCGTCTTCAAACAAGCTTAATTCGTCAGATATGACAAACCTGTTCAGGTATCATCACAATATAATGGAATCTAGAGATGAAAGTAGCTCAGACATGAAAAGGCCTTCATATCAGATTGATGGGGTTGTGTACAAACTGTCAGACTTTAAGGACAGACAAGTATGTGGCTCGTCATCAAGAACTCCTCGTTGGGCTATTGCTCATAAGTTCCCACCTTTGAGCGCTGTTACTCGTCTACATAAAATTGAAGTTCAAGTTGGAAGAACTGGTGCATTGACACCAGTAGCTATATTAGAACCCGTTGATCTTGGGGGCGTTCTTGTATCAAGAGCAAGCTTACATAACTTTCATTATGCAAAGAAGGTGCTGCTCCCAAAAGTGGAAGACTCTAATCATCTTACAACCTTTGTTCGATCGGGCATATCTGTGTTAGTAAGTCGCGCTGGCGATGTTATACCACAAATAATCAAGAGGGTATTTGATAACACAAAGGAGGAAGAAATTGATGCTTTGAGAGATAATCACAATTACACAATGCTTCCTCTTGACCCACCAACAAAATGTCCTGCTTGTGGTTCTCCTACCACGTTTGAGCACGTGAGCTCAACATTACAACAAAAACGTAAGGAGAAAGAGGACAGCGTAAAAGTTCCCGATGCGGTGCAACCAACTGAATTTAATGAGAATATTACAGGTCAAGTACTGCGTTGTTCAGGGCCACAACTCCTTTGTCAACCACGAGCTGTAAATGCATTGGCATATGCATATTCACGTGCAGGTCTTGATGTCAAGGGCATTTCAAAGTCCAAACTGCAACAACTTATTGATAATGACATAATACGATTCCCTGCTGATCTCTTTCTTGCATTTGGTGATACGGAGGAAGGAAATATCATCGCCAAAAAAGAAGGTGAGTCTACAGCTACATTTCAACTTTGACTTCTTATTGGCCACCAATTAGATAACATCAGCAATTGATTACATAATAGAAATGCTTCAAAAGATATCAGAGTTGCCAGGATGGGGTACTCTTTCATCACAAAATCTTGCTGATTCTATTTGGACTGTTGCATCAAAGGGGATTTCACTTCCTCGGTTCATATATTCGTTAGGTATACCGTTCATAGGAACTCAAGCTTCTCAACTGATTGCGACATCATACAAAAACGTTGATGATTTTCTTCGTGCTCTGGATGATGCTTCGAGCTTTGACGAATCAAACATCACAGATAAAGGGCCTCGTCCTTTTGTAGCCCTTACTGGAGATGATGAATCAGACAAGGTCAAAGGCATAGGCCCAGTAGCATTGGCTTCGTTATTGGCTTTCTCAAAAGAGAAAGTTTTGATTGATGCAGCCAAAGGTAACGATATAACGTTGTTCTTCTTCAACATTACTACTTTTTCCAGCACGCTTATTCTTATCATATTTTCTCCTCCTCAAGAATTGGCAAAAGCAATAAAAGTACACGACGAAGTTGCAGTGCAGTTTAGCGATGACAACAATATTCATTCGCCATTTAAAGGCATGACAATTGTATTCACAGGTACACTTCCTACGATTTCACGTAGCGCAGCACAGAATACAGTCAAGGCTTTAGGTGCCAAGTCGACTCCCAACACTATTAGCAAGTCCACAGACATCGTCGTGGTGGGAGATAAAGGTGGTAAGAAAGCCAAGCAGGCAGAAGAAATGGGTGTGAAAGTCATCTACGCAGATGAATTCTTAAAACTAATCGAAAGATAGGTAATCAACAACAAACTAAAAATTGAATATTACAAATTAATGCATCTTAATGCTGGCATGAAATGACAACTGTACGTTGAAAGACATCATACCCCTGATGCCTCATAGACTCTATCGACAGGATTATGAGGCTGAACTGTTCTTAAGCCATCCTTTACTTTCAGCTTTCCGCTAAAGTCTACAAATCCAGTTCCCGACAAATGTCCGATCGGCGTGAATAGGTATGCCTTGTAGCCTCCTGCGACAGAACCGTCTTGAACTTCTTTCCACCAGCGCCTCATTTCATCGTGCTCATCCACATCATCCAGCAACATCAAACCCTTATAACCGCTGTTTAGCATACGCGAGAAAAATTCTCGTTCAAACTATTTTTTTGTTTTGAGTATCTTTAAGTAACTATACCATCTGGGCATTGAAGACAATGAACAAATGCCAAACACTCACCGGAACTGAGTAAGGTCGATGGTGGGTATCAAGCATAATAAACCATGTATCCAAATACTTCTTGAAGTCCTCATCGGATGCTTTCATAAGATCAACAATATAAAATGTAATGTTTGCACCAACCTGTTGCAATTCTTGTTGCCACTGATCTTCAGTTTTGCCTCTAAATGCTGATACTCGCTCCTTACTAGATGGCAAGTCAAAAGTCCATACAGGTGTTCTGAGATTGGATGCCATTGCAAGAGCCGATGAAACAAACCGAGTACCAATGTCAGTAACATGTCTGCAATCTCCAAATTTATGAGAAAGATAACTTAATAGTGTGTAATGCTCTTTCCCTGCAGGCGCCATCATATACCCTTCATACTGTTCTCTTGTGAAGCCTTTTACTTTTGCAAGGGGGTCATTGGAAAACTTACGCACTTCATCAAAGTCAATAATGATATCCTCTTTCATCGGTATTTCGTGAGATAGGTTTGGAAGCTTTTGGGAACCTTCTTTGGTGCAAAACAGTTCGTGTTTGCTGTACTTCCACTGGTCTTCATGAATCATCTTGTGTCGCCATCGCCCTAGTAATTTCCCGAACCTGTCAATTTGATGAACCTGGGGTGATGCGTATCCATCAATATTCAATACATATCCTGTTTTATTGTAATCAATTAGACCATACTTATCAGGCAGCCAAGTATTCCAGCTATCCGTCTCATCGGACATCCCTCCTTTTCTCATCTGCTCCTCTATGCGAGCCGCCTGTAGACCGCGCAATTGAAAATGACTCGTGAAGAAAACTTAATACAGTCCACAATAATACGGTGTGATGCTACATACCTGGTAGCCTACGACATGAATTGGTCCTGTTCTGTGATGTATAGTGACAGCATTTTTGAAGCGATTGGTGTAGTATAGATAGTTGTGAATTGATTGGTCCTTAATATTGGAGAAAGTAAGCGATGTAAAAGCTGAAAAATGGTTAATTGAAATTAGGGACAAAATTTTATTAGCACTCACATCTCCACGCATGTCTAAGCGGCATTCGCTTCTTGTCTTCCAGTGATCAAATTCTTCCTGCGTAACATCGGGTGAGGGGTAAAACAAGTTAATACAGTCTAGAAAAGTTCAACATGCAAGCACTTAATTGTCTCATTGACTTACCACCATTACCGAAATATAGTCAAGAACTCCTTCTCTGGAACCCATTACAGATCCGCTGCACAAAACCTGGGTATCCCCTACTCTATACTTTCGACAGGATGAAATAGGAATGTCTGTCAGCCAGTGAGTATTCCTCATTTGAGGGTGTTCTTCAAATAGCATGAGAGGTGCTTGCTGTTTGAGCTGGACTGCAGCTAAAAAGGGGTCTGTGAATGTGAATGGAAGAAGAAAAGTTGAGTATTAGCCCAATAGAAGACTATATAGTCAATTCAAGTGTTGAGTCTTCAAATACCTGATTGGAAAAAGACATCTCGCACATCTGTGAACATCACGCCATCAGTACAGGAAGGACAATCAGCCAACCAATCCCTGTAAAATGAGAATCTTGCTGCGGATAAAGTTCGGTGAGTGGTGGACTCTGTTATTGATGCAAACGCAAGCTGACGCACGTACTGACCCCATGTGATCTTGTAGTCAGGATACTTTTGGGGGCATTTCCATTCCTTTGATTTTTGCATGTCAAGAATGTTTCCTTTGTTATCTTCGGTCCTGTTGTGAATGAGTGGTGATGTAAATGAGATCAATAAAAAATGTTATAGAGGTTGCCCTCAAATCTCACCCATTATAAGTGCACTTTAAGGCTGGCTCTACTACATGAGTTGTGACCTAGTAGTGCAAGATTGAAACTAACTTCAGCGAGTGAGGAATACTGTCTTATCGCACAACATCATATCTCACATTCTGTTCTTCAAAATATCGCATGATTTCTGATGATACATCCTTCTTTACTCCTAAAATAATGTGCCCTGAGTAGCCAGTGGCACGCAAACTTCCAACGAATTCTTCGTTTTGTAAAACAATGAAGAAATAAGTGTCGTATAGATATCAATTATAAGATCAAACTAATGGTGTTACTCACGCTCGTAAATGTTGAACGGGTAACCCGAAGCCATACCGAGGACTGCAGATTTTGATGAGTCCCAAGGAGCATTAGAAGTAATGCTTTGGTCTGGCACTTTTGGGACATCAACAGTCTTCAACACTGTAGTTACATTTCGCTCAATCACTTTTCGTGCTTCAGACGACTTCGACGCATTGGATTTGGTTTCCCACCAAGCTTCCTCGTCTCTTACTATCTGTTGCCACTGTGTGTGTCTTTCTTTACGCTTAGCTGGATCTTGGAAGTATATTGGCAACGATGAACTATGGAGAATACATTGGATTAGATTTCAGCATAACTTTTTCAGTCATGAGAGTGAAGAAACAGACACACCTTTCTATTTCAGAAAATTTTATCCCATTCACATATTTGTCTTTGGCACAATCAACGCCTAGAGCTATATCTTTATGCAATTCCCACAACGGTAAGTCGTTCGCTTGATTCCAAGCATGGCCATAAGTCAGGTACTTGTGGTGAATTTCCTCATTTGATCTAAAAAAATTATGAAAGTGAAATCCTAATTGGAAAAAATAGTCAGTCGATGACACTTCTTTCATAGATATAGTGTGCTGATCATATGAAAGTGATAATTGGCGGCTCTTACCTGTAGGAGATCCATCTTTCTTACGGATCGTCTGACCGCTTTCCATTCGTATATCAGTAGCGAAGTACAGAGGGTAAGGCAATTTCCCATACTTATCCTTGAACCATTGATTTTCCTTTATATATTCGCTATAATCATCACCTCTGCCCCACTGTGGAAGCCTCCACCCAAAATACCTCGTGCCATTCTTCACTTCCTTAGGCCAATCACGATGGGTCGGTGGATGCATTGTTTCATTACCAATCTGATCGACACATTCGCCAAGTACAGCATCCGGGTGATACCATCGTCGATTCTTCGTATAACATTCAGGAGTTGACTCAAAAACACCCGTGGATGCTCTAATTTTGGGAGATCGACAATCCTGTCCAAGCTTAAATTGTGGAATATCACATATTTGCAAAGCTCTCAAAAAATCACGCGTGAATGTTTCATCCGTATCACCCACGATGGCTACATCGTCTATTTGCATCCCATTGAAAGCCCATCGGAAGTTGTTACCCTCTCGTTGGATAAAGTCTCGCAGTAGATCGTACCCGCCCTTCATATGATTCGAATAATAGTCGACAGATACCTTCGTCTTTGGTCCAAAATACTGATAAATCTGGTACAGATTTGGCGATGGTTTCTCTGAATCATAGAATCTCATTTGACGAGGAGTTAAATGATGTGTCACATTGCTTTCGATGAATGAAACCGTGTGGAATATATTGTACATTTCTAACCCAACCGCTTTTAGTACGTCCATGGATTCATCTGCCAGGAGCGTCCCCAGGAAGAGTCGACGTCTTTGGGTACGTCCATCGTATGGAAATTTATAATTGGCGCAGCGTTGCTTTTCTTTTCCTGGATCGATATCCTCGTCATCTAATAGTGCTCGCTGTTCTTTAGTTAATGAAGGTTCGTACTGATGATCGTTTGGAATTTTAATCTGATGACTATGAGGTCCGAAAAAGAATGTCCCTATGAGGATATGGATATGGTATGGAACGTCATCTGAGTTATATGCAAACACAAACTAAATCAAATAAAGTTCATCGACAACTCGTTCAACTCACCATGCCCCTCTTGAAATCGCTGTGTCAGATCTTCCCATTTGTAAACGTGAGGATGCTCAGTACTTTTGCTACTTGTTTCATCATCGGCAATCTTTGCCGCTTCCACTGCACCGTCTTGATCTATCACGACAATAGTTTGTTCATGTTGTGAAACGGGATCATTTGACGTTTGCAAATCTATCCGCCACGGAGCATTAAATAATGATTCATCCGAATAATAATTAGTGATGTACCCTTTTTGTTCTTGATTTATCAATTCGCGTGCGTTGTATATGATAGAAAATGCAGCAAGGGCAAAGATGAGCCACAGTGTCTTCTTTGCGATCGGTGAGGACCGTGAACGGTGCGTAATTGATCCTATTGCTCTTGCCATGATGAGCTAGCTCTCGCTGATGATATGCCAGCAATGATTGTGTGTGGGTGTGCGTCGATTTGTCGATGTGTATGATATCTACCTACCTTACCGTAGATACCATAACGTAACTGGTAGATACGCTCAATGGTAACCGCCAAAATCTCTCCAATCATCTTACATTTTTCCTTCTCGTATCTTGCTGTTGCGTGTTACTCATACCACTTAAAAACAATGGGCAAAAAGAAGCCATTCATCGACCGCAAAACCGCCTCCGTCTACCATGTAGTCCGTCGCTCCCAACGCGACGTAGGCACCGAAGCCACCGCCGAAACATTAAGCGACTTCGTCTTGATGGCAGATCCCGATAACGCCAAGAAGAACGAGATGAAACGGCAGAGAGAGGAGGCCGAGCGAGAGAGCAGCAATGCGTTGGATGAATTCAACAAAGAAAAGAAGAAAGGAGGGACTTCTATAGATTTCAATACGCTGAAATCGCATTATGAAACGGCGGGTCTATTGGATACTACGGCCGCGACGTACTCGAAATACACCAAACCCATCAACCGCGGCGGCATGTTCATCGATTCATCCGCAGCGGGAGACAATAGTACATTGGGTGAAATCCTAACCGACGCATCCAAGAACAATTTGGACACGGCACTGCAAGAAGCAATGGAGATACACGAGGTGGGTCGCATGCTCGATTCTATAGCGATCAGTGCCGACTGCATGGAAGAGGACGTGGCCCAAGCCCTGTTTGATTTCGAGGAGGGTGAATTCGAAGAGATATTGGATGACTTTTGTTTAACGGCCAACCAGGAACCGGATGAGGAGGACGAGGTTCAAGGATTTAACTTCGAAGAGCATATACGGGGATTGATGGAGAAGGCGCGATTGCAAGAGAATGGCGGTGGAGAGGGACGTGAGTTGGAGGATGATTTCTTTGGAGGGGTGAAGCCTTTGCATGATAGAATTGTAGAGGAGGACGATGAGGATAATTTCGATTACGATCAATATGGTCAGGAGGAGGAAGATAGTTTAGATAGAGAGTTTAATGGGCATGGGGAAGAGGAGGGTAACCATGATGCAAATCAGGTGAATGACGAAGAGCAGCGTGTTTTGTGCCAAAAATTCGAAGAAGCTTTGCTTGAATACGATTCCGATGATGTCGGAGATCTAGATGAAGAGTGTGAGGAAATTGTAGGCGACCGTCCCCTAGAAGGCGATGCACAACTTGATGCTGCACTGAATGAATTCCTAACGGAAAAAGAAGATGACATTCTAATTGAAGGCACCAAGCATCACAAGGAGAAGAGGACTGGTGGTAGCAGCTACTCTGTATTGGTGGGTAAGACTATGGTCCATGCAAGCGAGCTAAATAATGAGGACCCATCCAACACACTTCTTATTAACATTGAGGAGAGCAAGAAACAGATGCAAAAAGATTTGGCAGATGCCGATGCCATATTGGCCAACCCTGAAATTGACTTGCCCCCAGAGGAGATATTGATTGATGGAAAAAGTTACTTCTCTATTAGCTCACGCAATCCATGGGATTGCGAAAGTATTCTTTCGACGTATTCTAATCTAGACAACAATCCGGTTGTTATAGGGCGGTCTTCTAGACGAAATAAGAAAAAGAGCAACAAAAAGAAAAACTCAGTGGATGATGACTCGGTCATTCCTGAAGATAAACCCGTCAAAATCCAGTTATCAAACAAGACCGGTCTTCCATTGGGAGTATTTGACAAACCTAACAATGCTGAACCCGAAGTAGATTACTATGATGAAAGTGACACCTATATTAGTGTAAACAAAGGTGAGGCACGTAACAAAGATGAATCCCTGTTGGAGAAGAAGGCACGCAAAATAGCTATCAAGGATGAACGAAAGGTTAACCGTATTCAAAAGAAGATGATGAGAGAGGCATTTAGGGAGGAGTTTACAAAGAGAGGTTATGATCAAGTTGTTGATGCTGTTGGAGGTGCAGCTGTGTTTAGGTTTTCTTAAACTGAATATAATAGCTCTCCTAATAGGATGTATGGATACACTGTAAAGTAATAAGCTAATTGTTTCAGAAATGTTTGGAAGGCTGTGTCGATGACCACCTTGCTTTACCCGTGCTGTGCACTTTCGCGCCCCATCGAAAACCCGTGAAACCCGCGCTGAACCCCAAATCCCACTAGTTATTTTGCCTTGGATTGATTTTTGGGGGCTCGCCCACCCCCTAAAAACCGAACTATTGAACTACACTTAACACAGCTAACACAACATACCATTCTGTTCTTTAAGATTCACTCATACTATTAACGTGTAAATATATTTTAAATAAGCCGATTGACCGTTCAACCGTCCGTTAGATCGCGCATCATCT